>BMAO01022842.1:0-152747 GCA_019973975.1 Trichonephila clavata
AATATATAACATAGCTGTTACCCGCCCGCTTCGCTGGGTATTTCATGATGTTTTATAAATTTTTACTGCTTATATATATGTATAAATTATTGATATCTAAGTCCTAGCATTAAGAATTCGATTGAATTGAAAAATATACTTATACCTGTAACTGTCACCTGTTGATAAAAAAAAGGGCAGAACTCATCTAATTTGTATTTTCTAAAAATCTCTAAAATTGAAGCATAGAATGATGTTTGCTCTTTCGTAACTCAAAAACCAAGTGGATTCCCGCAAAAACCAATTTTCGGTGGATCTCTACTCCGTAAATTGAACATGCAAGCCAAATTTCAAGTCTAAATCTAACAGAAAAGAACAAAAGTTTTACTATCAATATCCCCGTAATCCCGTTGAGAGCCATTTTCCAAAATAACCGCTCTTAGCGGATTTCAATTCAACAAAAGAAAAATGCAAAACAAATTTCATTATTATAGTCCTTGTAGCTCGAAAAAAGTAATTTTTTTGTCAATACGTCCCAGTAACCCCCTGCAACCCCCCAGAACTTGATTTGCTTAAAATTTATTCTTAGTGGATCCCTATTCAACAAAAGAAACATGCTTAACAAATTTCAAGTATATGGGTCTAACAATTAAAAACAGGAATTTTTTTCTGTAACTCCTCTTGACCCCTCGCAAACATCTTTAGGGGTCAATTTTCATTTTACTCTTTGTTAGAGGAACTCTATTTCATGAAAGGAACATGCCTACCAATTTTCAAGCAGGATGATCAAGTAGTTTAAAAATGGAAATATTTATCGATTACGCCTCTTAATCTCCCGAAATTAAACTTAGTAGTTGATATTCGCGAAACCCATTTTGTAGCGGTTCTCTACTTTACGAAAGGAATCTGCTTATCAAATTTCAAGACTGTACGTCTAACAGTTTAAAAATGGGGATAATTGTCTATAACGCCACTTGAGCCCCCGCAACGCCACTTCTGGGTCTGTTTTCACAAAACCCATTTTGTAGGGGAATTGCACTCTATGAAAGGAATCTGCTTAGCAAAATTTGAAGACTTTGCGTCCAATTAATTAAAAATGCAAAAAAATTATCAATAACGCCCTTGAACCCCCGCAACACCACCTAGGGGTCGATTTTCCAAAACCCATTTTGCAGTGTATTTCTATCCTATGAGAGGAATCTGCTAACCAAATTTCAAGACTGTGAGTCTAATAGTTTAAAAATAGAAATAATTATTTATATCTGCCCTTAACACCCCTCAACACCCCTTGGGGTCAATTTCTCCAAACCCGTTTTGTAGCGGATATTTACTCCATGAAAGAAACATTCCTACCAATTTTCAAGCAGGTAGGTCAAATAGTTTAAAAACGAAAATATTTATCTCTTAGGCCACTTATTCCCCTGCAACGCCACTTAGAGGTCTGTTTTCACAAAACCTTCTTATAGCTGATCTCTACTCTATGAAAGAAATATCTTTATCTAATATAAAGACTGTGCGTCTAATAGTTTAAAAATGGAAATAATTATCTATAACGCCCCTTAAGTCCCCTCAACGCCACTTGGGGGCAATTTTCACGAAACCCATTTTTAGCGTATCTCTACCCTATGAGAGGAATCTGCTTACTAAGTTTCAAGACTGTACATCTAATAACTTAAAAATAGGAATTTATAACGCCCCTTAAACCCCCCGCCCCCGCAAAACCCCTTGGGGGTCAATTTTCCCAAAACCCATTTTGTAGCGGATATTTACTCCAGGAAAGAAACTTACCTACCAATTTTCAAGCAGGTAGGTGAAGTAGTTTAAAAACGGATATATTTATCTAGTACGCCCCTTAATCCCCCGCAACGCCACTTAGAAGTCTGTTTTCACAAAACCCGTTTTGTAACTGATCATTATTCTACGAAAGGAATCTGTTTATCAAATTTAAAGACAGTGCGTCAAATAGTTTAAAAATGGAAATAATTATCTATAACGCTCCCTAAGCCCCTGCAACGCCACTTGGGGGTCGATTTTCAGCAAACTCATTTTGTAGCGGATCTCTACTCTCTAAAAGGAATCCGCTTACCCAATTTCAAGATTGTACATCAAGTAGTTTAAACATGGAAACAATTATTATTAAAGCCCTTAACCCCCCGTAATGCCCCTTGCGTTTCGAATTTCGGAAAATCCTTTCTTAGCTGATGTCTACTCTATGAAAGGAACATGTCTACCAAATTTCAAGTCTGTAGGTTGAATAGTTCCAGAGATTTCGTGATTAGTCAGTCAGTCAGTCAGTGAGTGAGTCGCTTTCCTCCTTTATATATATAGATACATATATATACGCAATTTTAAAAAAAAACAGAGAGAGAGAGAGAGAGAGATACATACGTACACAGTAATAGTTAGCAAACACAAAAATAATAAAATAGTAAAAAAAAAATTAAAATTTTTTTTTTTAAATTAAAAAATTAAATTGACAATCTAAACAAGACGAGAAAAAATGCTATTAATATATACACAAAACGATGTAAAAGAAGACTTGCTCTAACAAAGGCAGAGAAAGGAGGAGGCCACGCTATATTGTTCTTTTGTAGGCAATCCATGAGAGTACGTCTTTCGGAAGAGAATTTAGCACAAGCAAATATTAGATGCTTGACATCCTGGACTGAGTCACTGGAGCAAGAACACTGGTCAGTAGGCGACAAATTAAAGCGTTTCAAATAGGCTTTAAAGTTTCCATGCCCAGTTAGAAACTGGGTAAGTATAAAATTAGGTTGAAAGTGTGTAGCCTTTAAACGTCTCTGAATAGAAGGAATAAATTCCTTGGTGAAGAGCGCATTATTTGATATTTGATATAATTTATTCCACTCAGAAATAATTTTTTCCTTAAAAATATTTTTATAATATGATTTCGGAATGCTCATATGAATCAAAAAACTTAATTTTGTAGCTTCTTTCGCAAGCCAGTCAGCACGTTCATTGCCATAGATTCCCGTATGACCTCGAACAAAAGAAAAGGAAACTTTTATACCTCTGGGCTTCGAAGAAAATTGAGATCAATTTGCGTTTTAACAATCAGTTGATTTTGAGAATTAAAGTTATTTAAAGCATATAAAGATGAAAGAGAATCGCTGCAAATTAAAAAATCCGATGAAAGGTTTTTCGTTTTTACAGATCCATGAGACTGCTTGAGCTATGCAAAGTAATTCAGGCTGAAACACACTACATTCATCTCTTATTCTAAATTGGCGAGTTTCAATTTCAATAAAATCTTAGAAAATAACAAATGCAAGGCCAACCTTATTGTTAATTTTGCTACCATCTGTACAGCACACAACAGGAAAGTTGTCTTCAATATTTTTTACGGTAAATTAAGGGGAAATCGTTCAGAAGGATGAGGGAGATCAGGGAGATCAGAAAAACGCAGGGTACCATCTAGACTCTTATTGGTACAGTTCTTTATTGCATTCTTGAATTCATTATTTCTGATTATAAAGATGTCAATAGGTGGAAACCCCGAGATAGCAAACACAGCATCATAGGATATCGTTCGATACCCAGAAATAACTCGAAGAAGTATTCTTCGTTGAATTTTTCGCAGGAGACGACAATTTATTTTCTTCTTCAAGGCAGATCCCCAGATTCGTGAACCATAACAGATAAATGGAACAATGCCTTGTTTATAAATGAGGGATGAGACATTGGACTTGATCCCAAAGCTATTTCTGGCAACTCTGTTAAGCCCTAGCAGAATTTTTTCACACTTATTTGAAAGATGCAGAATATGTTGCTTCCAACAGAATTTACTATCAAGGACAATACCAAGATATTTTAATTCCTTCACACAATCGAGGGGAATCCCATTAAGGGTGAGGTTGCTGGTGAGGGTGTTGCTTTCTCTTTTCTCCAAGATCATAACTTTTGATTTGACAGCATTAAACTCTAATTTATAATTCTTTGCCCAGGTTGATACAAAATCAAGGGTAAGCTGCGCTTGTCTGCTTATATCATGAAAAGACTTTCCCTGAAAACAAAGAAGTAAGTCGTCGGCAAAAGCAATCGTTTCACAAGAGAAAGCCAAGATTTTTTCCAAAAAATCATTTATAATGATATTCCAGAGAAAAGGTCCAGAAACTGATCCCTGAGAGGACATCCCTTGTTCAAAAATCTCTCTTTTGAGGAATGACCTAAAGATAAAGTCACAGATCTATCCTTCAAGAAGCTGGAAATTACGGCAAATAAGTTGTTAGGAATGTTAGATCTTTTTAAAAGGCTCAGAATACCAGGCCACCAAGCATTATCAAAAGCTCCTTTAATATCCAAGAAAACTAGGATTGTATGAAAATTTCTCTTTTTTCCTTTTAAAACAATTTCATTAAGTTTCATCAAGGCATCCTCGGTACATTTTTGTGGCATAAAACCAAATTGTTTTTTATTGAAAAAATAATCTTTGTGTAAACGCCAGGCCACTCTGTTGATAATGAGTCTTTCAAAACATTTACCCAAAGTTGACAGTAAACTGATACACCTAAGGTTGTCTAAATTAGGGATACGGACGTCGTTCACTTTGGGAATCAGGATAATCCTAGCTTTTTTCCAACAGAGAGGAAATGTCTTGAGACGAAGACATGAATTAAAAACTTTTAGGAAAAGTCCAGGGTGCATTACATGCAATTTCTTGACAACTTCATTAGGAATGGAGTCAGGGCCAGGTGACTTTCTTAACTTCAATTTATTAATAACAGCATCAATTTCATGGATGGTAAAAGGTGGGTCATTCGTTATGTTGCTATTGATAAGAGCGTCATTTCGTATTTCCTTGTGACAATCATCATCATCATTCTCACAATCATCAGGAAAAGAATGGAAGATAATCTCATTAATTGTCTCTTCAAAAGAATTAGTCACAGTTCCACATGGAAGAGCAATTCCACTGAGTTCAACTCTCTTCTAAAACTGCTGTTTGACGCCATAGGTATAAATCTTTTTCCACACATTATGTACATTAATTTCATCCAAAAATTCCTTCCATGAGCTTAATTTGGCATCTAAAAGTTTTAAATTATAATTAGTTCTTAATTCTTTGTATTTACTTTTATAAATTTCTCTTAAAGCGATATTTTTACATCTCTGGAATCTTCGTCTTGCAGCATTAACGTGCTTTCTCATGCACCCAATTTCCGTTGTCCACCAAGGAATTCTGTGCATCCCTTGCTTTTTAATTGGAATTGACATTTTACAAGAATTTAGAATAATAGAAAGGAGATTATCTACGAGATCATGTAAGGATTCTGGATTTTGGCAGGAATCGATGCGATTAGTAATGTTTGACAGCAAGCAATTAGATGTGTCATAGAAGAGTTTCCAGTTCGCTTTTATCAGGTTGAAGACACAAAAGTCACCATTTTTTGTTTGAGAATTGGAAATAAGAACAATATCAAACTCAATTGCTCTGTGGTCGGAGAGAGAATCATAAGTAGGCAAATGCCAACAAGAAACATCTTCCAGCAAATCAGTTCCAACTGCAGTTACATCAATGTAGCTAGAACCTTGAGAGCCACAAAATGTAGGACCGCAATCTTCATTAATGACAAAGAGGTTATGGGCACTAATAAAATCGGTGAGCTTGGAACCTCTAGAGTCAGAAAGGGGACTGAACCATGTTTCAGATTTGCTATTAGCGTCCATTGACCAGACCAATCTGTTTATAGGCATCTTGGAATAAAGTTGGTTAATTTTTTCCAAATCAAAATCAATATTCTTGTAGGGTTCGAAATAGTAGGAAACAAACAAAAAGGATACTTTATTAATGTTTAAGCGCACTGTCACCATATTGTAATCAAGGTGATTTAGATCTAGAAAGGTTGAAATATTTCTATTTCTGACAATAATGGCTGCTTTAATTATCTCGAAAGAAGGACTGAAGAAAACTCTGTAAGACGAAGGAAATCCAGGAAGAGTTCCCTTGTACGAATGAGGCTCTTGTACCAACGCAACATCAATATTGCGAACTTCCATATTCAAAATAAGCTGCTGTGTAGCACTTTTTGATTTATGCAAATTAAGTTGTAAAATGCGTAAATGCGGTTGAGGTAAAACATTATTCATAACTTGTTTGAGATGCAACAAGTTTCTCCCTAAATTGATGACATTTACAGCAGCTAGAATAGGGTTTATGATTCACATCAACTTTTTTGTTTGGGTCTCTTGTTTTCTTATTGAATCTAATGCAATTAACGCAAACCGGAGTAGAGAGATCGCACTCACTACTCTTGTGTTCTTCAGCACATTTGAAACAGCACAAGCCATTTTCACAGTTAGCAGCCTTATGATGATATCCAAGGCACTTAAAGCAACGGTTAATGGCCAGGAAATCCTCGATTTTGCAAACGTTCCAGTTTGCTCTCAGGAAGTTCATATTAAGGCACAGTTTTCGACAAATCGGACTGACCTCTAGAACCAAATGCCGGGAGTTTTCGAATTTTTTAAGAGTGAAACGAATTTTTGTCTCCTCCCATATTTGTTCTTTCTCTCCCAATTCCGGATTCTGTTCCTTCAAAAGCTGGAGAACCTCGTGATCACTAATTTCATTCGGAAGATTTTTCAAAAGCAAATTTGGGTTTCTCTTCCGCGGAGAAGACACTTGAAGCGAATTCGTGTTTTCTTTTATTGCATTCGAAAACCTTTCCTTATCCTCTTTTGAAACACATTGAACAAGCACTCGATTATTATTGATGGTTCTCATCTTTTTTATCCCTACTTGAATTTGTCTAGGGTTTAACTGAGTTCTGATGATTTTTCGCACTTCTTCAGATGTAAAATCATTTTAGTTAGAACATACAATAACATTATTCATTAAACTACTCTCATTGGGAATGATAGATGGCGCCACGATACGAGCATATGATGGTTTTGTAAACGACGCTGGGACATCATCGTTATTCTTTGCATCTCCAGATTTGTTGAAAGCTTTTGAAAAATGTAATTTCAACTTACCCAAAGCAGTTCTTGCACCTTCACGCAACTTTTTGCTTGGGTTTCCAACACAATTTAGCACATTTTCCAAAGATTCGAAGCAATCCTCAAGCGATCGAAATGACGCGTCAACATCAATGGCCGCCATGTTGGCTTCCTCCTAAGTTTTGTATTATCAGCTAAAATTGAAAAACGTAATCTTATTATATATAGTTGAAATATAGAAGACATAAGATAATTTCCCTTCTGAATAATATTATGATCTGATGAAGCAATCTCTATGAATTAATTAATACCTTGCCTGGTTTGTGTATGACAGTGAGCACATGCAGCTTTATCAAATAGTTCAAATAAAAAAGCGACTTCTTTAAAAATGCCTTTAAGTTTATATAACTCAATTATCTTTATCATTTCATATTTTTTGAAACAAAATAATATTTATGTTTCAATTTGTTCGTTACATTCTTCGCGCAAGAGAATTCCAGAAATGGACTCGTCATATTTTGAAAATTAATTTTTGGAGCTTAATCCGGTAGACAAGGAGATTGTATGAGTTTATTACGTCCCGAGACTTTATATGTCTGAACATATCATGAAAGTAAGGGCTTGATTATTAGATACAGCTTTAAATTTCTATAACAATATTGTATGTCAGAGACCCTTTATTTTACATTCAATTAAATAAGAAACTAAAGTTATGCTTTGATAAGCTAAAAATTTGAGTATAAATATTATAATTTTAAAATTTAAGATAGCTGTACATAATAAGTGTCATTAAATTAAAATTTTGTATGCGTTAAAGTATGTGTTTATGCATACTGAGAAGCTTAATACATAAATATAGTACAATACCTTGTTTTCTATTTACGAAGATGTTAATATATTTACGATTTTAATAAGTATACATTGTGTGTGTATATTTTCATATAATATAATGTTAGTATTAATTTGGTATTAAATATTCCTTGTATAGTTTTAGAGATTTAGCAAGATATTAATTTCGTTACATGTATGGCGATACTTTTCCATCTTCTTGCATTTATGAATTTATTATACAACCCAAATAATTTTGGTTATAATACTTCAAAAGTCTTGAATAGACGTCAGGTGTCTATTTGATAATTTATTTTGTAGTTATATATAAATTGTAATAATAATCTGACTTGAAACTCTTAAATCAAATAGCAATAAATTATTTGCAATTATCCTAATATTCATAATGAGCTGTATATATATATATATATCTGTCTAAAAATATAAATGAACAAAAATCTTAGTAGAGGGAATTGGGATGACTTGTAAAAAATAAATCCACGGAAAAATGTAAATTTGTAGCATCCAGTGAATCCAGTTGAGAACTGCAAGATTTAAGGGTCTCAGAGGTGTTAACTTTTTCTGGAGGGCTGAAAATATAAACAATATTCAAATACATATAACTCCTTTTAAATTAAAATTAAATAATTCGAATCTTTACACATTGTTTTTAAAGGAATTAGGCTTCAGAAAAGTGTAAAATGTGTAAAATATAATCATAATTTTAAAAATCATAAGCATATGAAAATAAGAATATTTTTTATAAGAAATATTAATTAAATTTTTCTGCGCGCACGCTATTTTCTAAAATAGTAGCCTTTGATGCATAAAACTTTATAGAATTATAAAATGTATCATACACTTTAAGCCCTAGTAAATTAAGAATAATATATCTTTTATATTTCAAAATATTTGAAAAATATTGAATTTTTTTTTTAAAAATTTAAAATTATAATATATTTTATATTAAAAAATATAATTTATTATACTATTTAAATTTACTACGGTGTAATAAGGATATATTTAACTTTATAATCAATCATTTATAAAAGTATTGTTTGTAATTAAAGCTAATACTTTTGATAATAGCATGCGCGCAGTAAAAATTAATATTTCTTATAAAAAAATTCTTATTTTCATATGCATATAATTTTTAAAACTATGCTTATATTTTAAAGAGTTTACACTTTTCTGAAGTCTCATTCTTTTATAAATAATGTGTAAAAGATTAGAATTATTTAATTTCAATTTAAAAGAGTTGCATGTATTTTAATATTGTTTATATTTTCAGACCTCCAGGAAATGTTAACACCTCTGAGACCCTTTATGTCAGCTGACCACAGACCAGTACCGGTTTGGGGACCAAATGAAACCGGAAAGCCCAAGAACAATAAATTACTTCTCTTTTATTTACTGTGGTGCATTTCTCTCGGGTTTGTGCAACTTTCCGACAAATCCCTTTATATTTTCATCTTCAATCACTTTATATTCATTTTTAGTGTAACTTTTATTCTGAAGGTATATTTAAAAACAATTAAATGTATGAAATCAAAACAATCAAATATATACATTTAGTGTCCCTTCCACAGCGGATCACGGTAAAATTATCAAACATTGACCTGTCCGTGGCGATTAAAAAGTTAGGAAGCACTGATTTATGTGTATAAAACTTTGCATAAAAGGATTAAAATTCATAATGAAAATTCTGAGCCATACGAAATTTACTATTGAGGCTAAGATATATGCAACACTTTCGGACCCGTTTAGTCAAGTGCATGTTCCTTTTGATGTCATATTCCCCTCAATCCAAATGAAATATGTGGTTCATTTTTTATTAATTTAACACTAAAGATATACAAGGGTTATTGGCGGAATGGCCAAAGGAACCGAGCTCACCCGAAGAGGGTTTAGAGCTACAAACCGATCCGTCGGGAAACAACCACCCCCGAGTCCAGTCTTTATTGGAAAAAAAATCAAAGTTTGCATTTTAAACAGCAGAAGACAGTAAAATAACTAAATACAAATTTAAAGGTAACTGCACGATTTACGTGCATGAACGTGAACATAATACAAATATACAAATCAAATATAATAATAAAGAAAACGTAAAAGGTATAAGAAATGGAGGAAAGAAGATACATATTCCAACTTTTTTACAAATACATAAAAAAATAATTAAATTATACAATACAAATGCACCATACAAAAGAAGGGGAAAAAAAGACAGGAAACACATAAGTAGTAATAATAAAAGTTTCTTTCGAATCATTTTTTCAGTTGACGCCATTAACTTCTTGTTGATATTTTCTCTCAATTGGCTCTTCAGTTTAAAGAAAAAGAAATGATTCAGTACCCGGAGGAGGATTATTTTTGAGATCTCCCCCTCCCCCATTTTTTTAAAGAAACAGAGAAAGAAAGCAGCGGTCAAAATAAATTGATAAATAAAGAGATAAAAGAAGGGAAAAAAGAACAATATTGAATTTTATTGGAGATATCTTTTTTGCTAAATAAAAACAAGAAATTAATGTCAAACTCATATTGTTACCCAAGAGTTAAGCAAGGAAGTTGTGATATATTGTATGAGAAACATAAATAAGGTTTAAAGATTAAAAGGGGAAAAAAAGCAGGAAACATTAGGCGAAGAGCAGTTGGAAAAAAAACCCAGCTTGTTACCACATAAGAGTACCGATCCAATCCCACCCAATGAATTTCATCTCCGATTGTAGAGGCAATTTTAATAAATTATTTTAGTTTAGAGTGAATCGAAGGATTTTTAACGATATATTAGAACCAGGCTTTTTTTAGCGTTTTTAGATCGAGATATCAAATGGAAATTCTTAGATGACATATGAGCCCATTTTGGTCAGCGTCCCCAACAGAACCACAAAGACAATTGGGAGTAGTTTTTAATTTGAAGCGATGCAAATAAGAAACAAACGGGCTATGGTTTGTTAAGAAATGCGTGATGTAAATGGAATGGGGGTTGATCTGTAAACTGGGTTTGGGAAAGAATGATTTGACTCGTATGCTAGCATTATAGTCTGACTACTAACTCTCAGTCCTCAATCAATTTGTTTTGACGGATATTGATGAAATAAGAGCGATACTCTGTGACACTCAACTCTACACTATTAAATAGTAGAGACTTAAGCAAAATGATCAGCAATATTATTTAAAAAAATTATTATCATTAACCTTAACCCAGAAAATATCATAAAAGTTGTGGTAAAAAGAAATTGTATTCTTTATTAAAATGAGGTGGGCAGATTTATTATTAGGACTTAAGGTATCCGAACACATTCGGAGGACTTTAACAAAATAGCATACTAAAACATTATAAATGCTCTTTTAGGACTCAATACCAACAAATATTACTATTAAACTATCAAAATTTAAAATAAATTACCTGAATTTTAGAAAAATCACAATTATAAGTGAAATTTTAGAAATATTTTTGAAAAACTTCATAGCAGTTAGAGAAAAAAGTAATAAACATATAAAAGTCTTACTAAAACAAATTATATGCATTTATCTACAATAAAAAATGCACAAAAGTTTTAATTTTTTATTAAAATTTCAAAATTTTAGAGCTTATTGAGTAAACATTATAAGAAATGTTACATTTTTTATGAGACCATTATTTAAATAACAAGCCATAAATCAGAAAGTATTCATACAATAAGAAATATTTTAGTACATTCTCTAGAAATAACAAATATCAGGTTCAAAAAGTTTTATAGAAATACATTCGTAATATCTTGAGTTATCAGACTCGCCATGATAGATTTTGATCAATTTAAATGCCCAATTTAAATGGTAGATCAAAAATCCACTTCCGGTTTTTTTAAATTTACAAAATTGATTGTAACTTGGCCTGTAGGTAGTGTAGAAACAAAACAAAGTATGTTTCGTAAAGTCAAAAGATAGCTCAATTCAATAAAATAAAGTAAAAATATATGTCTTGCTGAATTTGGTCGTTTTCAACGTGTTCGGATGCCTTAAGAAAAGAAAAAATAGATGATAAACTCTCTATCAGTGTACATAAAAATTTTAACATTTTTATCAACCACTCATAGGACAGAGAACTCGATTGCAGATATCTCCACTTGGAAAATAGTATTGTAGGGTTCTAATTTAAAAATATATGTCCCATAAAGGGACCCCTGGCAATGCATCTCGTAAATTTTAATTTCTATCAAGTGAAAAAGAGGATACTCCGACCTGGCATCCCACTCTTTAAATTTCCACATCATGCCAGTGTGAAGAATTTGATCTACGAAAAAACTGGCACGTAACAACCCGTCTTTAGTGACAAAAAATATTTGAACTGATGACACGCCATCCATGAGTTCGCCACCATGGCCACTCGGCCACTTTCACCAATCCCAAAAAGTACTCAGTGTTCGTGAGCTTATAATCCTTCCTTATATCTACTGAAACTCCCTTTATTTTAATGGATTAAAAAACATGATTTTATAACCTTTTTTTGTTGTTGCTTGTAACTTGAAATGGCATTATATAGAAGCCGTTGCACATAAAGACAATAATAACTATTATATTTGGGACTTGTTCACCGGCTGACAAGGGACAATCATTAGTAAAAATAATTAAGAATAATTCGGCAAATTGATTAAAATGTTAAAACTTCCTGCAAAGTCTTCACATGAATTTTCACACCATATTCCTAGAGGATCAAGCAACTATTCTAACATAATGATTAGAACACGCAATACATTTCATATTTACTCTGAAGTTTCTTCTTTGAATGTGGAGAATAGTTAAGCTTATCTAAATGATATTTTTGGGGAGATGAATCCTATTTTTGTATGAATGATGTTGCTGTTATTCGCAACTGTCCAAGCTTAATATTCTAACAACCATCAGTACTACAAAAATTATGTGTTTAAAGGTATTGCTTAATATAATTTCACAGAAAAATTCTAGCTTCGAAGAAAGTGGTAAAAATCTATATTTATACTTCGAAACGAGAGAGAATAGTATGTTTTATCAATAAACCTAAATATATTAATTATGTTACATAAAAAATATATTTGTTTTCTTAAACATTACGATTGAAAATCAAAATATTTTAATTAAGTAATCAATGAAACTAAATATTATGTCAAAATAATTGAAAAACATTTAAAAAATGAAATTTTAAATGTAACATATATAATTTTTTTTTAAAAAAGCAGAAATTATTAGGTATAAACTTTAATGTGATCCTAGGAGTCACCAAAAACGTTATTTGAAAAAAAGAATAGAGAATACTATGAAAATCAATGCATAATATGTATATTTTAAAAAGCTAATTTCCTCGTTTTCCTAAATACTTATTTTATGATACTAAGCAAATCTATATGCAAGCTTTTATGCAGAATAACCTTAATAACAGTAGCTGTTTGTAACAGACAAAACATTTTGTAACAGTAAGTTTAAACATTTTAACCATTTTACAATAAGTATACTTTGGCAATGTCTCTGCGTCAAATCCAATAGTGTATAAACAATACGACTCCATGTACTTATAGTATCAGAATGCACATGATGCAATTAACACACAAAATGAAGCAATAATCGGCTAAAATGGTGAAATGTGTTCAAATACTGATATTTAACTACCGCTCTTAAAATTTTGCAGCCGACAGTACATTATTTTTGTTAAATATACATTGCTTTTGCAAAACTTGCACTAGAATAAAAGAAACAAATTTACAGTATTTGTCTCATTTTGACTTTCCACAAAAATGATTACAAACAAATATATCATTATTACATTTTATAACCACTTAATCCGCGATAGTGCATTGCACTTATAATATGCACATTGTTTTTTAATGTGTATCAGTGATTAGTGAATATTGTATATTCTGCAATACACGTATATACTTGTATTTTCAATTTCAATTTGTTTAAACTGGGAAACACACACGTTCAAATTTCACATTCTCTATATTTAATGAAAAGATTAAATGTTTTCTTACTTTATATACATTGGTATTCTATACTTATATAAAATTTTATTTCAGATTAAATTGATAATTGAGCAAATATGTAATTTCCCTTGAACGTAGAATAAAAATTTAACTAAGAAAATGAATAAGTTTAATAAATTTCTATGAAATAATACAAGTACAAAAACAGTATAGCCAGATGTCACCCGATCTGAATATATTTAAATATTTATATATTAATTAAAATAGATTGTAAAAAAATCTTATTTTTATTTAATAATTTAATAAATATAATAATTTATTAAGGAAACAACTGCTGTTATTTCATTTGACGAAAATCAGAAACTCCACATAAAATTACTTTAACCAGTAAGTTATAGAAAGTTGAGGCGGTTATCTGTTGTATGATTGTATGACCTAGATATTATTTATCTCTAACTTTTTCCCCAAAGTAATAAAAAAATTACAAAAACTGGTAAACACATGTAATAATTTATTACTTTATCTGACAATGTATCTTCATGAAAAAAATTTCATAATCAATATTTATCCATTTATTATAAAGACAGGATAGGAATTTCAGCAACTTGATTTACATTATTTTAAGGAAGAAAATGTTTTTTTATTTATTTATTTTTTTTGGCAAGTCCAGATATTTTTTAACTTTTATTTCTGTTTCGAATCCTCATAAAAAAATATATTTAGAAAAAATTTTTCTTGTTGTAAAAGGTAATGTAGTTATAACTCTTTGTTACTTCAAAAGAATTCAGTATACATTTTTTTTTTCAAATTTACGAACAGAATTCTAGCGCGTGTAGATATTTACATAATTAGCTTTCGTGTGTAAATTAAGAATTTTCTTTTGTGTTTCTGTATTATCAAATACAACTTTTGTGGTAGGGGTTAAAAAGTTCAAAGTATTTTATTTCTAGAAAAAAAATAGGTTTATGGAAATAGTCAATGTTATTATATTTTATGCGCATTTGAAATCAAATCTGAAATACATTTGCTATTATGTAAAAGTTATTTGTTTTCTGTGTAGTAGAAATTGACTTTAAATCATGTTGTATCAGTCTGTATATTAAAGCTAGGGAGTCATCTTACCTCAATCGCCTTAACCTTAGTCGACTTAAGGTATCTAACTGTGGTTGCGACAACTTTTTTTTTTAAAAAAAGGAGATATGTGGATTTTTTTGTTATTTTTAGATTCGTTTAGTGCATTTTAAGAAAAATGTGCTAAAATTAAGAAGAGAAAAAGAAATTATTATTACTGAAATGGTAAAAAATAGGTAAAAATTGACACAAAATAGCATAAACGCGGCCCATTCTGCACCAAAGGTTTATGAGCAATTTTCAATTTTTTCAATCTAATGTGTTGCTATATTATTCAACTTTGAACTGACCTTCAGGATAAGAGATAATTTCTTTTTTACAAAAACTAGAGCACTTTATATCTCGGTTACTGTATGAAAATTCTTAAAAAGACTGTGATTATATTCACATAAGGGACTATAAATTTTGTAATAAAACAGTGATTGATAAATCTGAAGGTTAAAAAAATTCTACTATTACTCAGAACTTAGAGAAAAAAATTCAGTTAATTATGTTCAAAACTTTTTGAGCAATCGCTGACCCCGTTTGATTATTTTCAAACAAGATATCAATCATTGGCATGGCCAAGTAATTTTAGCGCGTTTTTCACATGTTGTATTTTACAATAATGCAACTAATGAACTTTTTACTAACAGAAAGTAATACTGTACTAAAAAAAATAAAATGATTAAATTTAAATATGATTCGGCTCATTTAGGGCACAAATGCGACCAAATGCCGAAACCCGAGGTCAATTCGTTGCTTATTGGCTGAGAAAAAGGTACGACAAAATATGGAACGAAGACGAAGACGAAATTTGCGTCCTAATAACGCTTTTGTTCCACTACGTGAAAAACGTGCTAAAAATCAAATTTCGAGTAAAGCGCGTTTTAGTTCTAGTGAACGGAATCTTGCTTAAAGTAATGGCATCTGCTTTTACTAAAACACTTGTAGTTTTTGTTCTAGTGAACGGAAAATGATAAACTTGGTATTTTTATAAAGCTAATAAGATGGCCCGTAAAATAAAACCATCAAAAGAATTTGTCAATTTTTGGCAAAATTCACAGTTTTAGGGTAGTCGGATACCTTAACTTTGATAAAGGTTTTAAAATATGAAGTCATACGCCAAAAGCTGTCAAGCAACTTTGAAGCACAATGTTATTGAAAATCAAATTAAACCGTTACGCATTAATACTTATTGGTATATTAATTCTTTTTAACATTTATAAACCAAGCAATGTATAACACAGGGGCATACAACACAGACAGAAGAAAAGATTACAACAAACATCCATGCTTTCTCCGGGATTCGAACCCAGTCCCTACGGCACCGCAGTCAGCTTCACTGACCACTATATCGGATGGGCGGCGGTATATTCATTTGTGTAACAGGCCAAGTTGTATTTTATTTTAATGAAACTTGGGGTTTAATTTATCAAGAAGGGAGTTATTACTAATATTAGAAAACAAATTTAAATTCCGTTTTATTTTATTAAAGTAACGAACTTTTAATTAATTGTTCTTTCAATTTACTTTAAATACTATGAGCAAAAAATACTAAGATTTGATATCGCTTGCTATATTATACTATATTAGTTTTTACTAAATAAAATTGCAGAGAGTAATATATTTTCTCTTACACCATTTAAGAATGTCATGATATGAATAGTAAATAGTCAACTACTGTCTTATAAAATGAAAAAATTTTGTAAAAAAAAACACCATGTGTACTAAAATGATGCTTTTTAATATTACCTATATTTCCTAGAAAAAAGGAAGATATGTAATACACACATATAACCAGGTAATTTATTATAATTAAATATACTTAAATAATTGTTAAAATAAAATAATATATTTTAGCAGGCAATGGAAATGTATATGAATAAACCTATTTTTTCCGCATGTTTTTTAAAATTATTAAATACATACGATTCGTAATAAAAATTTTATAAAACAATACCGAATGTCCCACTTTTCAAAATTCCACATTAGGGACAAAAATACTTTAATGAACATCAAATACATTATTTTTAACATAAAAAATGCTAATCGTATTAAAAAAGTGAAGTTTTGATTATTAATATAAATTTAATAAAAACACTCTTCATTAAAAAAATTATCAATTTATTACAAATAAAATAATACAAACAACATACCACGACAATTTTTAATTGTTTTCCTGTTTTAGTAATATACATATCGGAAGTATATAATGTAATACAAAAAATCCATCATTATTAAATGTCTGTAATAAAAAAAATATTTATTAATTCCAGTTGGTGCTATTTTTTCTTGCAATTCATAATAACGCTACAGTACCGAACCAGCTGGAATTTCATTTAGAAATAACTAACACATGTTCTGTTATTTTTCATAATGGATGAAATTTCACCATTTTTTTATGTCTTAACTCTTTTGTTCTGGCCTCATTAATCTGTTTCGGTGCTTCTGAATCTTATAATTTAAACTCTTGTATTTGGGACAAATACTTTACTTTATTATGAAATAAACCTCTCGCTTTTGCATTGATCGTTACTTGGGATATTACCAAGAAAGCTTTTCTTTATGTTTCGGTCTGATTACTATCACTTGGCTTTTATTCATATCCTTCTGTCTTAACCTTTGACTCTTTGTTATAGATCAATATTAAGATAGGAGTGTTTGGTTTATATATTATATAGTAATAATTAAGGTAATTCTAAATGAAGTTTTAATATTAAGAAAATATAATGAATTTAACAGATTTAGAGTACATTTTATATTTATAATAAGGAATTTTGTTATTCATGTAAATAGTAAAAAAATAATTTTTATAAGAACCGTGTCGTTGTTGAAACATGAACTCGCCCTCATCTTAATTCCTTAGAAAATTATTATTCATCATTTATGTAACAATTTATCTTGCTAAAAGTGAAAAATTCTTCACAAAAGTCTCATTTGTTCCTTAATTTTATCAATTACTTTTGTTCCATTTTATCCCATTTCAAGGATGTGGAAAAAGGACTGGTTATAATCTTGAATTTAGAATACGTGTTGCATGACATAAATATATTTCCTATTTTTTTTTCTCTCCAAAATGTGTTGATAATTGTAATGTATTTCGAGAAATTTTAATCACTTTGAAACAAGATTTACAGTGATCAGAACATGAAACCGAGTAAGCAATAACAGCGGAAATGGAGTAAGAGAAACAGCTAAATAGGAAGATCTTTACTGTAGTTGGAATTCTCTTCCGAATAAGTCCCCTTGTGGAATATTTAGGAGTCCTAGTTTATATATACGGTCTCTATACATTCTTCAGAATATAAACTTCAAACTGCCCAACATCGATTTCTGCTCTATTCACGAATGGGATAATTAGATAAAGATCTAGATGTCTCCTCAGAAATTTCCAAATGCATGTTGGAGTCCATCTCTTACACAAATTCAGTAATATTAAATGTGACATGTCATATATAAAACCTTTCCACAAAAATGCAATTGCGATTCAACAAAAAACAGGAATGTAAAAAGTCATTTGTAATATCATTTTTCACATATCTCTGATTCCTTGGGTTAATTTTTCGTTGTAGATTTCAAAAATAATAATAAAGCGAATGCATTAGACGCATTTTGCTCACATTAGGTCTTTGTAGCGATATTTTAAGTACGTTTTTTTGCATCAATAACATAAATAATAACAGTATATACAAAATAAATCCATCTCAAATAGGTATTCGTTTGAAAACTTATTCTTTTATTAAATACATGACTCATTTTACAGCTAAGTATGATCGTTACGTTTAAAATATGAAAATATAACAAGTTATTTTTGCCATTGTGATAGGGAATTTTATTTAACACGCAATAGTATAATTGGCTGTAAAATTTCTTGAAATATATTGCTGTCGATTTTTTTCGAATTGCTATCTTTGAAAACAGTAAAAAGGATGAAATCGCATTTTTCTGTTTTTCTATCAATTTATTTTAGCTGCAGTAAAGTATACTTGTATGGATGGTGAATAGAATGCAATTTTGTTGAAAACAGCGGATGAAAAAAAGAAAATTCTGCAATGTAAATTTGTTTTGAATCCAATTTGTAGTGAAGTTGCCTAATTTTAATAGGCTTTTCATAGTTTAAAACAGTTACTAAATTATCTTGCCTGTCACAGCATTGTACTCGTAAATTCTCTTTCGAAGTAAAAAGTTAGATTTCAAGAGTTTTTTACTAAATTTTTAACCTTTTAAAGTTTACGTTCATTTTGATTGAATATTTATTTGTATAATCATTACTAGCTTAAAAGAAAAGTTTCTTTAAATATTCGATCTTAAACTATTTCAAAGATTCGTTTTCTCTACTCACTTAAATGAGAAATTAATTTAATTAAATTATTGTAAATTATCAAAAGAAATTTGTTATTTTTACGATGCTCTCATCTTACAAATTTTCATTAAAAGTATGACAATTAGCCAATTGTAATTTTTTTCAATTTTATATTTCTAATGTTTCTAACTTATTAACTTTCATGTTTCTTCAAAAAACAATTGTTGTACTACTACATAAAAAAGATGTAGGTTATGTTATATATATATATATATATGATAGAGAACTCTTAAATCTATTTAACTTTGTTAAATAATTTTAGGTCTAAAAAGCATCTGTAATTACTCAACATCTTTAATTATTAATAAATAATTGGTAACTGTTGCACAAAATTAAGTAACTGTTTTGATAGATAATTCATTTTTAAGATACTACAAAAAGTAATTCTACGAAATTCATTACATAAACAAAAATCATTTAGTTATGAAGAAAACTAGTTAATTGTATATATATATATATAATATTTTGATTTTTAATACAAACTATATAATTTAATTTCTAAATGCAGTGCACATATCTTTTGGCATATATGTGCGTGTGGTTTTTAGGAACAGATTGTTATGATACAATTTTGAAAGTGGATTCAGATATTCATGAAGCGTTAAAAAAGTGCATTTTGAATGTGTCATACGATCCGAATTATTTATCGTGCTCTGATTAATCATGACACCCAATACAATTATATCCCTGTAGTAAGCTTTTGAAGATCCCAGCAAATAAATTTCTTCATATACGCTGTCTTACGCAAAATATTTCAGTGGAAAATTCACTTCACTGAAAATATGCCAAAAAAGAATGCCAAGTTACGAAGAAAATTTACGAGAAAAAATGGCGATCTCCCACTTGTGATCAAGTATTTAATGACTTGTATTTTTCATTTCCTTCATGGTTTTCCTAATTGCATATACATTTCTAAAAATACTTCTATCAATCGGTCTGATAAAATTTATTTGTAACTGTAACAATACGCTCTATTAATGGTAATAATAATGTATCCTATTTTTAAAGTAAATCTATAGAATAGTATTCTTTGAAAATTTAAGAATGAATATTTAAACTGTTACGTATATATCGGGGTTTGATGATTTCATACCATCAGTCGCAAAAAGAGCAAGGGAGTTCTTTAGGCATGATAAGTCGCACATCCGGTATAGTGGTTAGCGAGCTGCTGTGTCGTAGGGCCTGGGTTTGAATCCCGGAGAATGCGCGGCTGTTTGTAAATGTATAGTGCCTTCATGGCATGGAGGCATTTTGCATAGCAGTCGAGCAGCAAGTCCTCTCATGTGGTTGGTGGAATGAAAAGAGATATGGGAGGCTCCTGACCACCCCAGAGTGTTCTCCCTCAAAATTGGGGTAGAACTGAGTAAAATAGTACTGCCACATGTATGGTGCTCAAGGCTACAGCTAACGACAGGTGTACATGTAGCCCTTCACCATGATGAATTTCGTGGGCCTGGATCTGACGCAGTATAAATCAGGTGGCGTAAATTAACAAAAGTGATGAGAATTTATTGTAGCAGAACAATCCTTGAAATACATGAGAAAACACTAGAATTCGTTTAATAAATCCCATAAGGTCCACACACCCTCTACAGCGCTCAGACACAATTAGAAGTGTCTAAAAATACGTAATGTTTAAGATAATTTGCAAATTTTCGCTCGATAGTAGCAACGGAATGCTAGTCGACTTTTCAACTGTTAAAACAATACTAACTCAATTTTAGTGTGAGACTCCTATTTATTGGCTGCATCGATTTTTCTTGAAAAATCCACAAACTACATAAATCGTGATATTAACAGATTTCTTCAGAATTATCCAACTGGTCGCCAAAAATGATACCAACTTGGCTCCATCGCCAACATTTTGCAAAGTTTCAACTGAATTGCCATTATAATGTAAGGAACGGCTTTGTTTGCGAATATTAAAATTTTAGCAAAAAAATAATACGATAGAAAGTACAATTAACGTATTACACATCCATAAATATTTACACTATTTTTAATATTCATTATATAAAATTCTTAACAACAATGTTCATAACATAAATCACAATTATTTATTACTGTACTCTGCATTACCTTACTATCGAACTTATTGCATCACATTATATGGACATTTAGAAGGTTATTAAACCATTGTTCTTAAATCCAATAAATATTTT
Organism: Trichonephila clavata; assembly: GCA_019973975.1. Taxonomy (NCBI): domain Eukaryota; kingdom Metazoa; phylum Arthropoda; class Arachnida; order Araneae; family Nephilidae; genus Trichonephila; species Trichonephila clavata. Next base: position 21,342 of record BMAO01022842.1, read on the forward strand.
AAGTGCTAGAGGATAAATTTTACGATAAATTCACCGTTTAAGAGTTCAGATAAGACTTACGAAAGGAAAACACATTAGACTATAATGATATCTATGTTTCATCCAGATTTAGTTCAGCTCGCATCGAAGCAGTGTAGATCTCAGTAAATAAGGTGGTTGTTTACACTTGAGGGTATTGACCTAGATACATATTGACCACACTCTCGGTGTGTTTACTTGTGGTTAGTTGGAAGTTGGGAGAAACTATTACGCCTGGATCTTAGAGTAAACCCTTTAATATCTCCTGAGATGAAATAAAATAGTTACTGGGGTTTCAGAAATAGTTAACATTTTTTTTTTTCATTTATGTTTTGAACATCTCCATTTTTCACATTATAAAATTTCAGGAAAAAAGTACATTAGTTATTAATGATACCTGAATTTTCATCATATTTAGTTTAGCTTGCAACGAAAAAATGTTGATCGAGGCAGTGGCGTAACGAAGAATATTAGGACCCACTGCAAAATCAGGTTTTGGGCCCCCTGGAATACCTAGGCAGTACTATTTACTTCAAATATAAAAGAAAAAGTATTTATGTACCGTAAAATCTGGCGTATAATATGCAATTTTAACAAAAAATATGAGATAGAAATTTAAGAGTATTTTCATCATATTTAGTTTAGCTTGCAACGAAAAAATGTTGATTGAGGCAGTGGCTTAACGAAGAATATTAGGGCCCCACTGCAAACTCAGGTTTTGATCGGGCAGTACTATTTACTTCAAATATAAAAGAAAAAGTTTTTATGTACCGTAAAATCGGGCGTATAACATGCAATTTTAACACAGAATATGGGATAGAAATTGAAGAGTGTGCGTTATACGCCGAGTATAAAAATAGCTTAAAAATAAAAAAAAAGAGATGAGCATTGGTAAAATTATTCTTTTATATAGATCGGAAAATGTTTATTTTAAAGAAAGGACAAAATCTTACGAAATTAAAAAGTTCCGATTCTTAAAGTATACAATTTTTTCCAAAATCTTGGGATAATATTTCGAATAAATGATTTAAAAGCATACGAGGGTTGTACAAGTTCACTTCTTGTTCCTTTGTAAAAAAGTGGGTGCGTGCTATGCGGCGAATATAGCAAAAAATTAAAAATATGTAGCTTGAATTAATGAGGATGAGTGCGCGTTATATGCCGGTGCGCGCAATGCGACGGTATTAATACGATACGGTACGAAAAAGATAATTATTTTTACTGCCTTCAATATATTAGACTAAATAACAGATGATTCCATTAGACTAATACTAGACAAGTAGTTTTTCTTATAACTTTCCATTTTTATAAGATGTAATACACAGGTACAGAAATCGCTATATTATAACGATTCATGTGGGTCATGCCCTTAAAAAAACAAGAAGCGGCTAAAGGAATGAAAGCTTTTCTCACCCGATCATAAGACAATCATTAGATGTAAGATACGCAAAAAAAGATTCTTTGGAAAAATGGTGGAATAACTATTCCTAAGTTAAAATGTTTAAACATAAGTTAACTAAGAGCAGTTTAAAATTCATCAAAAATGTATTAGTTTGACGATATTTTTTTAGTAATTTATTAGTATTTTAGAACATTTTAATTTTTCATAGACCGTTATGAAGTATTAAAAAATAAACTACATCTCAGTTTATCATTTGTTATACTTAAAACGGTCATTCGAGAATTACTTGTTTGCTAAATTTTATACCACCACGTACTTAAGAATTATACAGTAAAAAAATTGCGCGTTGCTTTTTCCCAACGGAAACGAGATTTATTATCTACATGGAAAAAAAGGGCTATTAAGAAAATTTTTACTTTTTAATAAAATTACGAGGGAAATGCTTTCGATTCTTAAGTTCATTCAGTAAAAAAATAATACTTTCTTCACACAGTATTTTCAGGGAAAACAATGAAATGATTAATATATATTATTTAGACATAAAAATATGTTATAAATGAAATATTGTGCTTTTAAAACTCATTTTTAATTAATGAAACTTCTTTCTCTTTTTAATTTTTTATGCTTAAAATTTTTAACTTGTTCAATGATTTATGTACACAGTAATTTTTTCTTAATTATGAAAACCTTTTTTTTGTAATTGCATTTATTGTCTTTCTATAAAAGCTCTATACAACCACAATAATTAAATATTAAAAATCAATCTTTTAAATGAATCATTTTGTATTTTTAATTACTAAAATTGCAAAATACGTTTTTCTTAACTATTCAAACTTTTTTCATTGTTGTATTTAAAAAGAAAAAGTCCACACTAAGCGAAGCTTTCGATGCAATTATTTATGAAATTATGCTTAAAAGATTAAAAAAAACATTGATTGCTGTATATAATTGTATAATAAGATATAGTTAAGAAGAAAAAACTAAAAAAAATCATGTAAAAGATTTTAATTGAATTTCTTCCAACTACGAAGGAAACTATTTTCATGCTTAGATTTTAATCAATCACAATTTTCATTGTGAATTGAACAAAAAAGTTCGCCGAAAATTTAAAATTACAAAAGATGGAACTGAAAAATAAATTACATTGCAGAAATTCAATTTTTTTTTTTTGCTTAATTTTTATACAGATATACTATACGTTAAACAATAACGTAAACATTTATTTCAAACAATTATTTCTAATAAATTTATTTCATATTCTTTGAAGAATAATTGAAAAATTAAACATAAATCAATATTTTGAACCAAAATAAATAAACACTGAATTCTTTCGTTTCTTATTCGAAAGAATTTAATTAAACTTCCGGAAATTTTGAAAGTATTGTAAAGATTTGAAATAATAAACGCAGAGTGATGTTCTTTGCTAAGAATTTAATTGCTTCAAATGATGTATGTATTTTTTTTTATTTTAAGAACTATTCATGATCGATTCGTTTTGCTTTGCTGATATTTTTTTCCCCTTATTTTACATGTTCACATATAATAGGGGTGACCAAACTTTTTGAGAAGAGTGTCACTATTTGATAAAAAAGTTATGAGTGCCACTTTGAACTTTTCCAATAAACAAATCTGGAAAAGTGGAAAAATTTTTACTTATAAGCTTTTTATGGGATTTTTACGCAACAGGCCTATTTGTTAATGCAAGTCTATATAGAAGAAATTGAAAAAATAATGTATTAAATAAGACAAAAATACAAACTTAGGTTGCATTGTTAATAAACTTTTTACAACTTTAATCATTTTGGTATACACGAAAAATGAGTAACTCGAATAATTTAATTCAAAATAATTATTAAACATTTAGCATTTATTCAGTGTGGCTTTTGAATTACTACTTTTTTACCAAGTCAACTATATTAGGATTAGCTCTTACAGATGCCAACAAAGTTGAGTTGTTATAAGTGCACATTATCTAGTTTTTCAGCAACATTTATTTTATTCTGTTAATATATAGCAGAAAACAATTATTCACAAACATATTTTGATCAAAATTTTGGGGGTTTATGGTCTGAGACAACAGTTTTGACACGGTGTCTTCCATTTCAACTAAATTGTAAAAAAATGATTGTTTATTTTATTTTCAAAAGAATTTAGTAAGTCTTCGCGTGCCAGTGTAACAAATCCATCACAATGTGGCACGCGTACTGCGGGTTGACCACTCTTAACATATAAGCTTTAAAGAATCTGCTAAGTCTGACACCCACGCACCCACTTGTGTGGTTTAAAAGTAATTTTATTGGTTTTACGTATATGTAAAATGTAAAGCCTTAGGGAGAATTCTCATCCTCTACACATAAATCAAATAATAATTTTACTTCATGAAAATTTTAATTTATGAACTTCTTTCTGGTCATAAATTTTTTTTTAAGGATTGAGCGTCTCACAGTTTAACACTGTATATTTTGTACAAAATTAATGATGGGAATTTTAATCGTATTTTTATCACATTATTTCAGAAAATCACATGCACTCCATAAATACTTAATGTACCCTTAGGAACTATTTTGTAAGGAAAATATGTAATCATGGAATATGATGTGTTTTAAGGGATTATTTCCATAGAAATAATACATCTTAAACTGTGGTCTATGAACCACGGAGATCTCTAACGTGTTTCTAGGGTATTCGAGAGGGTCACTCGTGTGTTATAAAATCCCCCGCCCTCGTTTACAGATTATAGAATCTGTAAACTCGTGGAAAAAAGATTTGTCATCCTACACTAGGTCACTTAATTGCCTCTAATGAAAAACTCAACTAGAACTTGAATTTCGATCAAGAATATGAACTCTTTATTCTTATGATTTGCAACTACATAGTTATTGCTGCAAAGTATATTTTTTTAATTAGGTGTTTAATTTTTAAAATGAAAGAAAAAAACTTTTAAAAAGTCTGTATAAGTAGAGAAGCAGTCTTGGGATTATTGAGGAATCCTCAAATCACTTAGCAATGTGTTATAAGTCAGAGAGGAGTGTTCAAAGTGTTTGGGGTTGTGGCGATTGAAAGATTAAGAACTGCTGTCATAGAATAAATACATGATTTTCTTTAAGCAGTAAAAAATACGGAATTCTCATTCATTAACTAGAGATTCATCATCACTAAGTTGCTCATATTAACATTGTATAACAACAATGAAATTAAAATTATAGAAAAGTGATACGTTTATAATTTTAGTATTCAAATTGATATATATATATATATGTGTGTGTTTGTGTGTGTGTAATAGAAGTTGGCCGTTGAAATGATTTTCTTAATATGATCGCTATTGTTGATGGTTTCTTTGGCTGGGATTGACGAGGATTGACGACTGTGATTATATCTGCTTTAATCTACAATCTTGAACACATAAAACTTTACAAGGGCGACACAATACACACCCAACAAAAATACACAAAAACTAGCTGCAGTCGGCTACATGTTGAAGCAGACAAATACAGAAACGAAAGAGGAAGAGGTCTCTAGGAATCTCAGATTTTATAGGTGGCTCAAATCACATGATCTGAGTGAATAGCTAGATGTAGTTTAAAATATTCTCATTAGGCGGCTAGATAATTTATTATTAATATGTGGGTCCTGAAGGGATGGACCAGATAAAAAGGTATTTAAAAGGATTATATATTACTGGGATTATTACATTTTCCCCCTCCGCAAGACACGTGTATGCGCCAGAGATCTTGACATACGCAAGAGTATCCTACAGATATATAAATTTTAAAATTAAAATAAAGATTAACATTTATTTTAAAATTACCCTTCACTTTAACACACGAGAATGATTTTGAACAAAGATAATATGTGGTTATTAAACTATGAAAGAAATATGCATTAGTAAATTATAAATATAAAATTGCATAATACAAAAATATCAAAATAAGATTATTATATACCTAAAGTAAAATGAAAACAGAAAATGAATTTTAAAAATAATTGTTAATAACACCATCCTGTAAAAATATTAGTTGGTACAAAGGAAGTTAGTTCTTTCTTAGTCTAGTTTGGAAAGCAGTTGCCTTGCCCAAGTTAGCTAGACTTGGCAAGGTTGAGACGTGTCCGGACACTTGAAGCTGTACATATGATATGCCAGAGGCTTCAATAGAAGGATGTTGTATATCGTTTGGATTATGTGAAACACCAATAGGCTTCCATGTGCACTGGGAAGCAGAGTTTAAAGATGAGTCATATATTGAAATGGAAGTTGTCATAATATTGGGTTTAAAAGACAATGGTATGTAAAAGGAATTGTCAGGCGCAAATACTGCATGGAGATGATGGTTTTGAAACAGTTATGTGCCACCTTTTTAATATGAATTCACAAAAATACATTTTTAAAATACAGGAAATAATTTCTTAAAAATATATCTAAAATTGTATACAAGAGTACTGAGGGGAAAACAGGCTAAAAATAATCAAATTAAAGATTGACCTACTCCTAGCACAATCATTAAGACAAGTTTTCCTTCTTATCGTGTATATGCTGCACAATAACTTCAAAAACAAATATCCCAAGACTGGAAATTGCAAGTCGACCAAAGAGATTTTTTTAAAACTATTTATAACTTTCTTTTATGCATTACTTTTATTATGATAAAGGTATAAGTTTGGAGGCAATAGTACTTTGACAGTCAAAGGTGAATTTCCTTTGAGGTACTCACTATACACAATCCTTACAAAACCCTTATTATTTCTTCAAAATATAAATATTTGCTTATTTATTTTTATCTATTAATATTTTCTCAACCTAAGTGCTCTCATAACCATAATTATTTCAAACACATTAAAGTTATTGATTTCCATATCAAATAAATTGTATCATGCTAATAAAGAGTATATCTAATAGTAACCAACAATTCTTAAAACCACATTAAATACATCAAATATATTACCAACATAAAATTCTCAAAATAAAAAAATCAAAACTTTGTTAATAATTCTGTAAAACACTTTAAAATACTGTAAAGTTATCAATTCTCATATTAAATATCAAATTCAAATATAATCATTATGAAATATATGCATTTTATCTTCAGAACAAAATATAGCGTAAGTAAATGAATAAGAAACTTCAAAATATAAAGTCGAGATCCCTGGAAACGTTTTTAAAATGGCAAGTTTATAAAAATAACATTCACAGTAATTGGTGGAGTTTACTGCCCAATCAATAAATTTAAACACAATCGAAAAATAAAAATAATTGTTTACACATATATTGAAAAAACATTAGAATAAACCATAATAACAGTACAATGGTGGTAGGGACCGAATAATAATTAAAAAAATAAGCGACGGGGTTAAGACCCATATAATATTAAAAGAAATACTAGGATAGAATCAGACACATAAGAAAAATTGCTGGGGTATAATCAGGCTTATAAAAAATGCTGGGGTATATATATAAAAAATAATGCTGGAGTACGACCAGGCTTTCAATAAAAAAATTGCTGGGGTTAAACCAGGCTTTAAATAAAAAAAAACTATATTGGTACCGCTAACTCATACTACACCATTTCATATGGAAAACTTTAAAACATAACTTTCTTCAAAATATCTAAACTATAAATTAAAATCATTGTAAGATTCTGGATCAAAATAGATTATTAGAAATAACACTTCAGATTTGTTTGCAAATTATCAATATGCATATTAATTACAAAATTGCTCTTAAACTTTTTAAGATGAATTATTAAAAACCAGTAAGGAAATATATGCAATTAATTTAGAGTGAATAGCAAATAATTAAAATGACAAGAGTAAAAAGAAAAACTTATCAATGATGAAAAAATCGCTGAGTTGCACTTTTTCACATAACTTTTAATTTTACCAAAACACACATCTCGCGCACTTCAAGGTAAGAAATTTTTTTTTCCATTTGAACTAGAACTGTTGGATGAATTGTAGGTTGATTTTTTCTTTAACATATGTTTGAGGATGAAGATTTCTTTTCGTTACAAAACATGCAGAAACTTGTATCTTTACAAGGGATTTTTTTTCTTACGCAATGGAGAAGAGACGGGAAATTTCCCGTTTTTTAAACGTAGAAGTTGAACACTTTGGCACATCGTACGATGAATGAATACATAAAAACGCATACACACTTTTTTTTCTTTTCTTCTTCATTTTGGTCGATGACGGTTGTAATAATTTTGACTTATAATTCTTATTTCCCACGCAGGAAAATATCCTACTGGCTTATTTAATAGACGTTGGCCTTTGAAATGATTTTCTTAATATGATAGCTATTGTTGATGGTTTCTTTGGCTGGGATTGACGAGGCAGTCCTGTGATTATTTATATCTGCTTTATTCTATAATCTTGAACACATAAAACATTACAAGGACGACACAATACACACAACAACAAATACACAAAAACTAGCTGCAGCCGGCTACATGTTGAAGCAGACAAATACAGAAACGAAAGAGGATGAGGTCTCCAGGAATCTCAGATTTTATAAGCGGCTCAAATCACATCATCTGAGTGGGTAGCTAGATGTAGTTTAAAATATTCTCGTTAGGCGGCTAGCTAATTTATTATTAAAATGTGGGTCCTGAAGGGATGGACCAGATAATTAAAAGATATTTAAAAGGATTATATTACAGGGATTATTACATTTATATATATGTATATTAATTAAAATTTTTATTTGTTTCTACTGTAATTACATATCTAAGATACATGTTGTGCGCATTTTGCAGGTGTAACGGATATCTGTAAACATGTTTTGCAAAGAAATAATGTCGAATGTTTATAGAATTTTTTGACGAAATCTAGATTTTTTTTTAAAATTTTAGTAATGCTTGTTCTTATATTTAATTCTTGCAACAATTGAGAATATTATTATTTAAAATATTTATACCGCATAAGTGCAATAAAAATAATCAATAATAAATAGTACTTGCGTTACTAATTTGAAAAAAAAATATATCATAATGAAATTCTTACAGAACAAACACCGTCCATCATGTACCAGTATTTGTTTTAAAAATCTTGGTAACCTTTGTTTCAGTGATTCAAAATGATACACATTCATTTATTTTGTAACTACAGTACACAAATATACTATACAAAAAGTTGTCATGACTACGATACATATTACACGGAATAAAACCTATATGCATCACTCTTAAAAAAATCATGGATTATAAAAAAAAGTACATCTTTTATTTCCCCAAAACATATACCGACCAAATGTAATGAAAATTTACAGTTCATTTAAAAATGAGGGGAAAGAAACATATAGTTTCCTTTCTTATGGATGTATTAAAATAAATGCATAAATTCAATCGCGTGTTTTGTTACGCTTGAAAAGTAAAATATAACCTTAAATCATAGCTGAACATTTATATATACACCCACAATCTCCGTTAAAATATTGTATTTTAAGAATATGCTAAAAATGTAAAATAAAAAGTTAACTTGAGATTTCTAAATACCATTCCTTTGAAATTAGGAAGAATTTAGACTCGTCAATCGCTTCGTCAAAATATTACATCTTACAATGTATCAAATGCATTAAATGTCTAAAAAATAATGTCTGAATTAACCAAACCATCAAGTCCTTTATATTAAGAAATATTTTGAAACGTTAATCGCAATCCATAGAAATGAAGGTAAATGGTACATTTGCATAGTTCAAACTTGACATTTTATCTAATGCAATAACTTTCAGCATAATGTTTTTTTTTTAAAAAATATTTATCTAATTTCGATTTTAAATAAAAATAAATACAATCATACTACTTTTTTTACAAAAAGTAAATGCCAATTTCCCAAAGGTTTAATTCAACTAATAAAAAACGATTGGAAAAAAAATTCTTAAATTTACTCGAAAAAATATATTTTAATGTATTTTTGTCTGATTTGAATAATTACTTTTTTATTAAAATAGCTGCACCTTTTTTTTCAAAACGGTGCATAAGGAATACGTAAAAAGTAGAATAAAGTAAAAATGTTTAATGCTACATTTCCTTTGTTCGGTAATACCTGCAAAGTAAGTTATCTGTAATGATTTTTATTTTTTAATTTAATCCGAAAATATAAATGTAATGAAATAGTCTTTCATTATAAACATTAATTGATATTGGAAAAATCACTCTAGTTGTAGAAAATTTTTAAAGTCAAACACTAAAATACAAAAACTTCACTATAAACAGCAGAATTGCTACGTTAGAAATTCTGAAACAAAAAGGAAAATTTCTTAGCCTCTCATCGGAATCTTATTTTCGCCCTTCAATGTTACATTTAGATTAGCTGAAATATTTTTTTGTTTTTCGATCTCATAATTTCCTATTTCTAATATTGAAGAGGAAAATATACCATTCTCCTTACGATTTTTAAATTACAAACAGGAAAATTGAGGATTCAGTGTTATATATTTATTCCTTATTTATTATCCCAAATTAATAATTATTTAGCATAATTGACTTCGTTTTCCTATGATCATTTTATATGATATTGACAAAAAATGCATTTACTTACATTACTTGTTCTGGGAAACAACTTCAATACATACCCTTAATGATACATTCCATCTCTCTTCTGAAATAAGAGTAAGCACATAAAAATATTGCTTGCACATTCCAATAATATGTTCTTAGACTTGACAACAACCAGATACATGTTTACTAATAGTTTGCCATTAGGTAACGTTCAGAACAATGACATGTTATTGCATTGGCATCCATTCTTATGATTCATTATTACAATTAAAGGATCTTCATGCCATGTTGTTTACGGCAATAATAACGATTTGTATTGTTTCAGTATATTGAACGAAAAAGAATTTGAATAATTGCCATCTCCTTCTTTATGTTATTTTCTTAATTGTTTCATGTCCCCCCCCCCAAATTAGCTTTTTAACAGAAATATGTTTATGAAATGGAAAAAAAATCTTTTAAATATATGAAAAAATTGCGCTTTATATTGTGCTTAGCTTATTATAACTATTGCTTTTAGCAATGATAACTTTTTAGTTCAGTTTTTAAATGTAATAATGCATATTCACTAATACAGAATTTTATATAATTTGTTTTCTTGGTTTTTAACAGTTGTAGCAGTTCTTACAATTAATTAATTAAATTACACGATGAGCTTCAGATTTTGTACAGGATTCGGCAATGATGCGTAATTTATACACATATTAGGTTAAATAAAACCTTATGAAAAATATGTAATTTTTGGAGATATTTCATTTAAAATAGCAATTTATTTCAAACTTTAGCATATATTCAATATGTATTTATATATATCCATCAGAAAATTGTTTTAAACTGTGCATGAATTACTTCATGAATATATACGCTTAAGTGCCACTGAATTAGGGATTACCTACCTAATAACAAGTTGGGCCTCCTCTGGCCTTGATAACGGCTGCCACACGATGAGGCATAGATTCAACAAGTTTCTAGAAACGTTCCACGGAATGACTTGCCAAGTATTACTTAATACTGTCCATAATTCAGTAAGGTCCGTTGGTGCGTTCATGCCTTGTTTCAAAAAAATCCCAAAAATGCCCAATAAGATTTAAGTCTGAGCTTCTAGGTGGCCGATTTATGATCGAAAACTCAGAGGAATGCTCATCCAACCAGCTGGTAGCCAAACGGGACTTATGAGAGGTACAGTTATATTGCTGGAAAACTCCATTACCGTGAGGATAACATCAAAATAAACGGATGAAGGTGATCACCACGAAGTTTCACGTACCGAATTGCATTGGGAGAGTTTAGTACGCGCACCCCAAAGATCCCAAACAATGCCAGGAAAAAAACACCATAGACCACTATTGAGCCACAATGCTCTTGTACAGTTTCAACCTGGAAAGCAGGATCCATGGCTTCACGAGCCTGACGTCATATTCTCAGCCTCCCGTTGGCGTTAAGTAGTGGGAATCGAGACTCATCACTCCGTGCTACTCGTTTCTTTTTAGTCCTCTACACTCTAGTCTGTATACTCTCTTGTCCAGGCAAGACGTGCAGCCCGATGGCAAGCATTGAGCAATGGTACTTTCGTAGGTTGACGTCTCCCAAAACCCATACGATGAAGCGAGCGTTGCACAGTCCCATTTATTGATTGCATGACTGACTGGCACCTTCATTTAAACGGGTGGTAATTTGATCTAATGTTAGGCTTCGCTGGCTACGTACAATACGCATGAGCCGTGTCTCACCACGCACTGCCTAAGCTAATGTCCTTTACAGTTTGCCCGATCGCTAGTTTTTTGTCCACCATCTATGTATTCTTGATATACTCTTAACACTGTCGACCTTGAAAATCCTAGCTGTCTGAAGATTTCGGAAATTGAGTGGCCCATTGTCCACGAGGGAAGATGTCTAAATCAAGCAGTTTATCTATACTGGCAATTCCAGAAACTAATTCAGAGCAACCACAGTACACGCTATATATGCAGTTACCACAGCGCCTTCACTTGCTCATAAAAGATGCACAGTTCTATACAATTTGCATAGCCCTTGGTATCCCTAATTTAATGGCACTTCAATGTATTTCATTCTGATTTCTATAATATTTCTAAATAGGAAAGCAATACTGCCTTTTTTATATTTTCTTTTCATAAATAACTTTCTTTAAAAAATAATTTTTTGTCACAGCCATAATTGAAAATATTATCAAATAATTGAAATATTGAAAAATACAATTATTTTTCAATATCATATGCATGCGAGGACCTATTTTAATGTGTGTATTGTCTTTTTCATAAGATTTCAAGTATTATTTTGCATGCCTTTCAATGAGGAACATATAAGTGTTTCATACGCTTGTATACATTTTTAATTTTTAAAATACGTGGTTTTAGATACTTATACCATATCACTTACCATTACAATTTAACTGCCCAATAATTGTACAAAAAATCGCTTTTTTTGTAAAATCCGGTAAAATAGTTATATTTTCATTCTGTAATGTTATTTCAACTTTAAATTCAAAATCTAATTTTCCCAATGGAAGCTGAAATTTTAAGCTTCAAGGATACCTATTTGAAGACTTTTTATTCAAAAAAGTATATATTTTTTTAAAAAAAGTAAAATGTGTAAAAATCTGTTTGGTATTGTAAGTGCACGAAGGAAATCATTTTTTCATTGAATCATAATATATTTAAGGCATTGATGCGAACATAAGAAATTTTACCACAGGATTTCATGCGTTAAATTATTCAGTTACTGACGGACAAAAAAAATCGAGTTTCTGGCGAATGGTTTGGAAGATGCAATAATTTTCACTTTAATGGAATGTAAATTTCTTTTTCTTTAGGTAGAGACCCATTCTTTAAATAAATACCCACACAAAATATTTCTTAATATTTATTTTAAGATCTTGGAACAGATAAGTATAATAAATAATTTTCAAGAACTTAAATCAGAAAAAAAAAGACAGTGCAGAATTCACAATTACTTCTTTTATTTTAATTTTTTTTTACTTTGAGCTCAATAATAAAAGTAAATAATTAAAAAAAATATTATTTAAGCAAGTATACTTACTTTTCTTTTAATATTGTGAAAGGAAGCAATTGAGGCGAAATAGTTCACTGTAAGAAAATATACAAGACTTAAAATCTGTTTTCAGATTAAAAAAATATCTCAATAATAAACAAATACACAGTAAGTTAGTAAATGTTATTATTAAAAAAAACATAAATATCCTACTTTAAATTGAATTAAATCTCATTTAATTTTAACAGATGCTCCTCAGGAGAGTTATCGTAGACGAACTTCGAAATTATGACTATCGAAATTAAAACTTGATTTGGTCAATATTATCCACCTATGATGGAATGAAGCACAGTGATCACAATCATAAACCTAAGCTGGTGTTTCACTATATTATTTTCCTCACCAAACTACATTAAATATTTTAGACCAAGTTACATTTAATGCGCACAAGTTACCCTTATTTCTCACAAAGTGATTTTTAAAAGGGGATTCAGAAAAACAGTGCTCTACCATCTACGGTCATAGTACTCGCTTTTGTGAAACCGCAGCATTTACAGCCTATTAGAATTTAAAGTTTTCAATAGAAACACTTTAATTACTATAAAATGAGTTTATACATCTGTATTTACTTGGCTTTTTATATATGTTTTCTTTCAAGAGGTAATGGTATATAATTTATTATTAAACGTGTGTTTTTATATATTCTGAAATAAATTTTTATTTGACATAACTATGAGTGGGATACCTACAGAATCTTGCAAAAAAATGCATTTGTAATAGCGAGACACAGATTATTTGCCATATAGTTAAAAGAGGACCCTTAGGCTAATAGAAAAAGAAATCATTTTGCTTATCAGTATATAAAATTTAGGAAATGAATTTCGTTTCGTGAATCTCATTGAACTTTATTACCGGAATAAGCTATATTCAAAACATACGGTCGGGAATGTCTTTGTGATGTTTTAATACATACAGTTTCAAAGTTAATATTACTGTTTAATTTTGATAATTTGGTACATGTTTTGATATTTTTCTGGACTTGAATATTTTCTAAAGAATATAATAACGAAGCGGGAAATCAATTCGACTTTCCATGCAAGTACATCAGAGGGAGAATATTGACGTCAGTTACTGGATGCAGTTTGATTAATATTTACTACAAGCAAGCAATTACCCAGGAAGACAGCAAGATTAATTTTATCCTATTAATGAACTTAAAACAATGGTTTATTGATAGGTTGCGAAATTAATCACCGAAACCATGAACTCGTCCTCCCGTCTTAATTACAAAAGGCACTTTAAAATTTCAGAGGCATCCTAAACAATTTAAGTTTCTTAAATGTACTTGGTAAGTTAACAGCTGACGTATCTTACTGTAGACGTCCTGATTCGTATAGTTTCGAAATTCTCATTCAAATAGTATATTTGTATGTTAAAATATTTGGTTATTTTGTTTCAAAAACAATTTATCCAGTAATAAAATTTATTTGTTTTGTTTCTAAGCACAACTAAATATATAAGTTTTTTCTGCTTCATTGAAACATGAGAATGGAGGGGAAAAAGCATGTAAGAATTTCGAAAAAGTGAAAAAAATGTCTACAAATATTAACCGCTTTCATTTTTTTTGACGTGTATACTTTCAATTTCATTGGGAAGAAAATAATAATTAATGTTTTAGACGAAAGAAATGAGCCATACTGTGTTTTTATAAGGTTTCTTTAAACACATTTTAATAATGTTCCTCTTTTTTTTTCTCTTTTAGTGTGGCCATTAGAGTGAATAGTGGTTCTGAGGAGAAGAAAAAAATATTAACTCGAACCTGGTTATGTGGAAAAGATGTTCTAGTGTGAATATTAGGAGAAAAATAATTTTAAAAATTAAAATGAAGCCTTTAATAAATTGCCAATAAGAGGTTGTTAATTTTTTTTGAAAAAATCGAAAACAACGGATTTTAGTCTTTAAATTAGATGATTTTAGTCTCAAAAATAAAAATTTTCTACAATATAAATACCCAAAAGCGATAATTACTGATAAGTGAGTATTAAGTGGGGAATAGTGTTACGTCCATTGTTTAACACATTTTATAACCATAACTCTCTCATTCCGCACCGTCGAATCAGCTCACTCCAAGCAAGCTATTTTACATCTTTTATTTTTATCAGCACTGTCATTTCGACAAAGTTTTTTTTTTGGTTTAATTAAATACTACGCTGTTAAAGGTACTCTCGATGTTTTTTCTTGCAATTTTTCAGTAGGTGCCCTCTTATTGTAATAAATGTTAAAAAATACTAAAATAATATTTTGAATTTTTACCATAAAAAATCCGAAAACCTAAACATGTTTCTCCTTATGGTAGCATTTAATAAACAAATAAAAATTCTTATTTCTCTCTTCATCTATATACCAGAGAAAATCTTTTCCACATAGGTATGTTTCGAAATTCGAAAAAAAAATCCGATTCATTTTAGTGATTATTTTATATTTTATGCAATGTATATTTGAATATATATTTTGTTAAGTTAGTGTATGTAGCATGTGAAGAAGTTTATTCCTAAAGATGACGAAAACAAATGCTTATAGGATTTTGAAAAATATCCTAATCTTTTCTGATCTTCAATGAAGATCCGTCGTAAAGAAACTGGAAAAAAAATTGAATCGATCGGTCATGCTTAGTTATGATTAATACCACTTTTCAAGAGCTTATTCTCCTTCCATTCTTTTATTTTATATTTTGAGAAACTTGTCTTGGCTTATACGCGTACTTCAGACTTTAGTATGTCAAAATACAAAAAAGAAGGGCTTTCATTTTCAAAAAAAGTTTTCTGTCACCTAGACTCTGGGGAATTTGAGCTGGCAACAACTATCTCTGGGATAGACTTTTTAACTCTGCCTTAGAACTTCTCATGGGATTTATGAGCAAAACAAAACAGCATCTTAAATATTTCACAAAACTATTTCCAAAAGCGAAAGATGATAGTTTTACAAAAAAAAAACTATAAAGCAGTTTTTTTTTCTACAGTATTAAATAAAAATTTGTTGTTTTATATTTGCTAAATTGAAAAAAAAAATATATGTATAAAAATGTGCAATATTTATTTTAAAATTTCTACCAATTACTTTTAAATAAAATATAAAGTGACACTTCCTTTTCTTTTTAACTTATTCATCAAGATTGTTTCTTGGCACAATAAGTGAAAAACAATCTTTTGAAAAATCAATAGATCTACTCTCAGACAGACCGCAGCTTCTGGACATTGGATAAAGTTTTTCTGACAGTTAAAATTATAGTATATTTTTATACTAACAAACGCCCTGATTTTATACTCTGATTTCAAATTTTGAGGAAAAAATATTGCATTAAGAAATTTTTAGATGTAAGAATAAGTTTCGAGTACAGTTTATAATAAATATCAGCTGCGATTATTTTTTATTAAAGTTATTGGAATTGCAAATTTATTTTAATATATTCCCAAAATATTTGGATTTTTAGAAGAATTTATTAGGGATAACATTTATATTTTAACTAATAACATCATGAAAATTAATTTTAAATATAAAATGCAAAATGTGTACATGTCAAAATTAATTTGAATAAATAATGCATTAATTTTGATTTAAGTTGCACTCTGAAGGAACATGAAAGATATTGGCGACGGACCTTGTCATTTTGAACCACGAATTAATGACGAAATATGAGCTGGCACATTACATTATAAACATCCATACAGGTAAAAAAAATAACACATTGAAAAAAAGATACAAAAGAACTCCGCATTTACAGTCTGATTTTCTTCTTCCGGTTTTATTGAAGATAGAAAATTTTAAAAATTAGTTATGTTTAACTGAAGTGTCAAACTAAGATGTGATTATGTCAGAAAGATAATCACTTGAGAAATAAATTTATTAGAGCACTCGTGCCTTCAACACAAGTCTCCATTCGCAAATTTAAGCTGACCGCTAAGTCCGAATATCACAATCGCTAAATCACGAGTTAAGGAATTCATTCCTCGATTCCCGTCCAATCAAATTTACGCTTCGTTAGCTAAGCAATGACGTCAGTGAATTGTCCTAGAGATATCTAAATAAACGCCCTTGAAGTCCTCTGTCCTACTGGAATGTGGGCAACGAATGCCAAATGGTGTCATTCCCGTGGAATAAAATCAGAATTTTGTCTTTATAGTATTCCAGTGATTTATTCCAGGAAGAGTTGTTCTCTTACGCTAGGAATTGATTGTTAGAAACATAAATTTCTAAGAACATATCATAAATCAAAGTTGCAAGATTTGATCAAAATGTGAAGAAAAAAATGCAGTTTCCATTCGGCTTTATTATCTTCAGATGTCGAAATAGAATATCGATATATGCTGAGCTGTAAATCAAATTGGGGGTTCTAAATCAAATATGTGATAAGAAGCATTTTTTATGTCGCATATATATATCCTCTGTTCTATGAACGCGAGATTGAAAAGAGGAAAAAGGAATATGAAAGATATAAAATTTATCTCATCTTAGTGATCAGCTCCCATTCCGGAGAAAAAAAAGAATATAAAAATTGCATACACTTTTTTATAAGTTTCAAGGATTTTTTATTATTATTATATTTTGCCATAATACAGCTAGAGTGCACAATGTATCGTAGACAAACAATTACTAAGAATTTGCTGTTTCATTCTCATTATTTAAATAACATTGAATTAATATTTAAAGGCTTAGTTGGGATTTGGTTAGTAAGGCTATCGAAACCTGCAATATAAAGATGTATTTTTTAACAGGAATCATGTATATTATGAAATTTCTTGTAAAATTATTAAGCAAATATTTTTTAAAAAAATGCTTCTTTATTTAAATGACTGGATGGTTTTTGTCAAATACTAAAAAAATCAAATAATGTTAAGATATTTTTTTAAAAAAACCTCTCAATAAAAAAAAATTTTAAAAATATTATTAAAGGAAATACTATTTAAGATAAATGTGTTTACTGTATTTAAAAAAAGGGTCTTGTGGCAGACATCCAGAAAAGAATATTCTGCAATTGGCGCAGAAAAATGTTTTCCATCGTATATTAGATATCCAAAGAAAAATGTTTTTATGTAATAATAAATAAAATATTAAGTTTCTAATAGAAAATTTCTTTTAAAACTAAAGTTATCCAACTATATACTATTTTCAAAAATAAATTACATTTTCTACACAATTTTTTTTAACTAAAATGTTTTTTTTATTATTATTAGAAATGCGCTGTGATATAAGTACTGTACTTAGTTTAAAAAATTGAGGAAGGAAATAAAAAAAATGAAAATGATTCCTATAAAATAGCTACATTTAAATGTCTATAGTAGGAAATCTAAAATCTTTTTAGTTCGTTTACATTTATACACTCAATTTACTCCAAATAATACGTTACACATTTCCTTAAATGCTATTAATACATGCAAAAAGTACGATTTATTTTGTTTTGGAACTAGAGAGAGAGAGATTATATCATTTATGTTTCTTGCTTTATTTTAATTTATTATTTATAACGTATAAGTTATTTTGCTGCAATACTTTATATCATACATAACTTTAAGAAAGGAAAAAAAATTAAAATTTCTTTCAAATTTTTAAAGCATTTTAAATGCAATTTGACATTTTAAAAAACAACACTTTGCATCATTCGAAACCATTTATTTTATTTCAAATATATATATATTAATAAATTCGCAAAAAAAGTATACGTTCTCTTTTAGTTAGTATACTTATAAGTGCTTCTTCAAAATTGAATAAGCCCATCTGTTACACATATACTTTGGAATTTAGAAATAATTCATTTAAAACTTCGTTTGATTTTCTTAATAAAATTTGACCTCTTGAAAATGCTTACTTAATACAAAATTCATTCCGCTCTAATGAAAAAATCCTCTGCATCTCTACCCCATGTGCATCATTAGAAAGTATTTTAGAACCTTTCATGCTTTTTCAAAAACTAAACAAAATTTAACAACTCCTGACAAAGCAATTACATCGAGCATTGTATCACAATTAAATAAAAATAACGATATGCAATTATCTTAATGCGAATTCCAATTTGTATTTTCATAAACCGAGAAAGATTGTTTTATTTTGAACTATATTGTTTACATCAGGTTAACATTAACTCCATATACACGCACCTGTATAAGCATTAATCCTTTAAAAACTGCTGCAAATTAACATAAGTTAAGCAATATATTGATGTATAACAAATGAGTATGTCTTAGTTAAATGTGGTTACATTTTTCACAAGCATATTTGTAAACTCTTAGGAACTATGATTATATGGTTAAGCATTGTTATAAGGCGCAAACTTTCACCTAATTAATCTATATCATTTGGCTGAAAAAATAGCTTATGGAAAATTCAGCGGCAAGAATATAAATAATTACGAAAAATGTAAAATCTAAATACTATAATAAAAACACGAGTCTTTATAACCCAAACGTAATAAAAAAAGCGATAGAAAAATTGAAAATTTACAAAATATATAGATCTGAGCATCATAGAATAAAAATAATTCATTAATGAAAACACGCCTAAATGGCAATAGGAAAGCAAAAAAGGAAAAATTGGTCAAAAATATTTCAAATTTTACTTCGAAGACAAGAAAACCATGTAAAAGTTACAGGAATATCCTACTGGAAAACAAAGACATGAATAATTATAAAATATAAGAGGATTACTGATTTCAAGGAGGGGGGGGGGACGCGATGTCTCCATTTAGGCAAAGTTGGAAAAATGACATTAACATGGTGGAACGAGAAATATAACATATTAAAAAAAGCGAAGAAAAAAAGAAGAGAAAGTATAATAAACTAATAACAAATTCAACTTACTGTGGGTGTGCGTATGTGAATATATACATAAACAAATTAAACACATAGCCGTGATCTAAAAAATGTAAATAATAATGTTTTAAGATTATTATGTCATTATCTAAATACTACTTTTTATAAATAATTGAGTATAATATTTCTATAAAGAGAAATGTAATTATTATTTAAAAAAGTTGCTTTATTAATATTAAAATTAAAGGATGTTTTACAAAATGTATTATCATTAAATTTATCATATATTGTAAACCAAATTTAACAAAGTTAATATACTGAAAGTGAGTTATTGTTTGTTTCAAATAAGTTCAGATTTCTGTAATAGAATTTAAGGTTAGGTATGTAATCAGGATTTTTACCAAACACTTTTAAGCTATTAATTTGTCTAAAACATTACAAAAAAGAATTTTTTTTAACAAGAATATCGAAATTAAAATGAGAAAAACTAAATAGTAGTAACTATGATTTATTTGGACTAAATCATTAAGACTTTGCAGAAGGTTGGTTTAAGGCGCACATCTTCCTCATTACTGTAGAAAAAAGAAGATAAATGTTGTGCATGAAAAATTCAATTATAAAAATATACATATTTTCAAACACTTTTTATTCAGGATACGAGCATTTTTAATCATTCTATACTATATTTTTAAAATTCGATAAATAATTGAAAGTAATAAATTATGTTAAATATTTTAGAAAACAAGAGTGATAAATAAGAGACAAATTTTACAGTCTCTTGAGGTTTTTTTACACAATTCATCAGTTTGAAATGAAGAAAAAATTACTGGTCTCGGAAAACAATTTAGCTAATTTGGAATGAAATGTAAATTGAAGTATAAATTATTTTAAAAAAGTTAAATATAAGTATTCTTATTCAAGAATTATATTGATTAAGAAACTGAAATTTTGCTTTTCAATGTTTAGGAGTGTACATTTACAACGATTATACTGTAACATTGCATACTTAGAAATTTAAATAATTTTTACAGCTATTTTGAGCATAATAGAAAAAAAATATAGATACTAACTATTTGATACAGATCAAGTAAACCTGCCAAAATATAATCATTTCTTCACCCTAGTTTTTTAACCCCTTAACTGCCACCAGCGTATGTATCCGTATCATTCAACCGATGAGTTAAGTGCCCCGGACGTGTACATACGTCGTACCAAAAATATACGATTCTCTCAATAAAACTTTTCCGAAGGATTTGGAATGCAATAAAATCACCTTGACAAAGTTTGCGAAATACTTATTTCAGAGAAAAAGTACGGCTTATTTTTTTTGCCCTCTATTCAACCCAATACTCTGTATACGCTCCATTATTGCAAAAAGCGTAGGTGAGTGAGTAAATATTAACGTCGTACTGTTTAGCTACATGAGGGTTTTGGGCGACAGACTTCGTAATTTTGAACCATGGTCATGTGACGTGGACAACACCAGAGCTGGCACCTTCTCTCCTAATTGCCACACTACACCAACAGGAGGGCGCTTGAGCTCTCGACAAATTTAGCATGCATCGGTCTCCTATACGGTTGGTTTTCAGTGGTACAGGGTTTGAACTCATTACATGCCCAAGCCATGAGTTCATTACATTGAGCCCTAGGCTACCACGGTTGCCAGTAAGCGATGGCATCGGGATGCGAATCGCAGAAACTTTTAACCGGCAGTGAGAGTTTAAGGATCTCAGAAATATTAGACGTGGCAGAAGTAAGCATTGGGTTGTAAACGTGAACTTTCTAGAAAATTTTACTTCTGTCGCGCCATGAGTTAACAGTTGAAGGACCACTGAATATGCGGCGTGTACTGATGCACATTAACCTGTCGAGGCTATAAGTCTTCACGTAAGTATAAGGTGAAAGTTTGGAGAATAGTATGACAGCTTTATGCCATCCTTGTCACTAGACTGATGTTCAAAATTATGAAGTTAGAAAGCACAATTTTGAGTCCTCTTCTTGCTTCTGTGATTGCGACACAAGCAAACAATCCCTCACCGCGAGTAGCTAACTTAGCAACAATTAATACTCATATCTGCATTTATGAAATTTTCAATTTACCAAAACATATTAGAAAAAGGCTTAGACTATGGTTGTTTTGGAACTAATCCCCATCTAGTCTAGTGAAACTGGACCACATCCATGAGCCCATAAATCTGCACAAAGTCTAAGAACTGGAGGAGGAAGCAAGAGCCTTCTTACAGGAAAACCCCAGATATTGCAGAATGTTCTAAGGAGAAAAAGGTCCGATGTCACATTTGGTGAAAATTGGGAAGCTTCTTTTGCCACCTTCAAAATATATGCTTAGTAACCGGGGAATTTGACAGCTTCTGTTGGTCCGAAAACCTGGAGCACCTTGGCAAGATGTAAGCATTATAGGTAGAAGGCTAAGAATATACATCCTGTAAACGTTTTTTATTACCAATGGTGATACGGATTGGTATTTACCATGCAGAACAAGTGCATTTCACGGGAATTCGTATCACTTTTAGTGTAGCCCTATATAGGTGGAATACCAATCAACGCAATGGAATTTTTAATGCCCAGTTTCCTCCCCAGATGGAGGCAACTGAGCTCAGACTATTTGAAATGGAACGAGAAATTTAATTTTGCCGAGAGCTCTCAAGCCAAACCGACCCTCTAGGGATATTTAACATGCCGCATAATTATATGAGATGGACGCTGTCGATTTTCTGCATTATTAAAATCCACCGACTTAGGTCGAGGTCGAACCCGCATTATTGGGCATAGAAGGCCAACGACAAACCAACTACGTCAACTAGCTGATCTTCTTGTAAATGCAAAAATTACAGAAGATTGATTCATTTTTCTTTTTAGAGTATTAAAAAATGTATAATATTTTTTTTCGTATTGGTCCTGTTTGTCTACTGTTAACAGGGTTTTCTAGGAATATATTTCAGCTTCATTTCATAGAATATAAATTTATAGCTTCTTCAAAAAAGAATCTCAAAATGCTAATACATTTTAAATTGTATACAAAAATTCAAAGCCTTCAGAGAAATCCTTTGTAAGATTCGGAATGAAGCATTGATCTGTATTCTCCAGATGCAAAGTTTTCAAAATTTAAAAGAATGGATTCAATAGACATGCTTAGCTTTGATTAATTCTATTTTTCGAGGCTTTACTCTCGCCATTTCTTCTGTTGGGCGAAAACATGTTTTGGCAAGTGCCTCTTTCGCCCTAGAGACAATAGCATATAGATGTCAAAAACAAAGAGTAGGTCGAAGAGGAGAAAAGAAAGTGTCTTTTATCGTAGAGTCAGCTCAGGGGAGTTTGAGTTGGCAAAAAATATCTGTGTGACAGACTTTAAAATTATGTTTCAGAACTTTTGCTATGGATTAGGAATGAACCTAAAGAGCATGTCAATCCCCTGATCCAGAGATCTTCTGGAGAACAAAATGTGATAGTGTTAAAAAAAAAACGTTTTAAGAACTGGAAAAGGTTTTTAAAGATCTTTTAAGGATTTTTGCTTAAAATAAACTAAAAATAATTTCTTTAATATATAAACCATATATATCCAATAACTCATAATGTAAGAACTATTTTTAATTTTTTTTCTGATGTGATGTATTTTTTAGATGCATTTATAAAAAAAATGAATAAGTACAACTATTTTAATAAAACTGTTTTTCTCCACCAATATCGGTTAATCACAGATTTTGTCTATAAAATAAGATATTGAAACATTTAACATGAAATGTGTGAGATCAAAAGTTGCATATCCTAATAATGTTATAAATGTGAATGTAAGTTTGTTTGTTTGCTACGCTTTCATGCCTAAGCCACTAAACCGATTTTAAAAATTATTTCACCTATGGAAAGCTACATTATCGGGATGATGATGATGAATGCCCAGAAGAACTGAGCTCACACGAAGAGGGTTTAGAGCTACAACCGATCCCTCGGGAAACAACCACCCTCACATCCAGTTTTTATTGTTAAAAAAGAAAAAAAAATCAAAGTTTATATTTTAAACAATTCCAACTTTTTTACAAATACAAAAGAAATAACAAAATTATACAAAACAAATGCACCATGAAGACAAAAGAAAAAACAGAAGAAAAAATCAGGAAGCATAAATAAATACATTAAAAAAAGTTTCTTTGGAATCAAATTTTCAGTTGATGACACACCACTTCCTGTTGATATTTTCCCGCCATTTGGTTCTTCAGTTTTCAGAAAAAGGAAATGATTCATCAAAAGGAGGATTCCTTTTTTTCTAGATCTCCTCCCCCATTTTTTTTTAAAGAAGCATAAAAAAAGATAGCAGCAGTTAAAAATAAATAAATACAGAGAGAAAAAGGGGGGGGGAGATAGATTATTGGATTTTATTGGAGATATAATTTTTTGCTAAAAAATGAATAAAATAAAATAAAAATATAAAAAAAAACAGGAAATTAACCTGAAAGTATACTGATATTGTTAACCAAGAGTTAAACCAGGAAGCTTCAAAATATTGTGAAATATACATAGGGTTTAGAGATTAAGAGAAAAAAAAAGGCAGGAAACGTTTGTGGAAGAGGAGGGGGGAAAAAACCGCTTGTGTGTGACCACAAAGGAGTACCGACCAAACCCCCCCTAAGGAATCTGATCCCGGACTGTAGAGGCAATTTTAATACATGATTTAGTTTAGAGTGAATGGAGGGATTTTAAACGATAGATTGGAACCAGGCTTTTTTAGCATTTTGAGATGGAGAGACCAAATGGAAATCTTTAGTCAGAGGACATGCGAAAACATAATGGTCAGCGTCCCCCACAGAACCACAAAGACAATTGGAAGTAGCTTTTAATTTGAAGTGATGCAAATAAGAAACAAATGGGACATGGTTTGTTAAGAATTGGGTAACGTAACTGGAATGGGGATTAATATCTAAACTGGGTTTGGGAAAGAAGGATTTGACTCTTAAGCCAGTATCAGAGTTGGACCACCAACTCTCCCAGTCCTCAATTAAGTTGATTTGAAGGATTTTGATGACATAAGAGCGAGGGGCGGGGACACTCACCTCAACATCATTAGTAGTAGCGACTTTAGCAAAATGAACTGCAATATTATTAAAAAAATTATTACTATGAGACTTAACCCAGTAAATATAAAAGTTACGGTACATAGAGTTTATTCTTAATTAAATTGAGATGGGAAAATTTATTGTTAGGACTTTTAAGGAAAATAATGGATGTTAAACTATCAGTGTAAATATTAATTTTAACATTTTTAGCAACCACCCATAGGTCGGAGAAGCCGATTGCAGACAATTCCGCCTGGAAAACAGGTAGGGGCTTAATTTAAAAGAATAGGTCCCAAAAAGGGACCCTCGATAAAAAATGCACACCGCAAACCCGGTCTCAGTTCCAATTTTAGATCCGTCGGTGTACACCTCCCCCTCATTAGGCCCCTGTATTTGGATTAAAAAGAATAATTCTATTATAGGCTTTCACAGAGTGGAGAGAAATAAAATTTTCAATGGAATGAGAATCAATAGTATTATTAAATTCAAGGTTCCGAAGTTTCCAGATTTGGTATTTAAGAAAAGCTTTATTAACAGAAAGGTGAATTGGGAGAGCACCAGAAATAATTTGTAAGGCGTTGGTGGGTGAGGTCCTAAAACCCCTCGTGATTTTTAAAAGGTAAATTCTTTGTGAATAGCGTTAAGTTTTTGGATATGACGAGATGTGAGCGAGAGCCACCCCAAATCCCCGCACCATAAATAATGATGGGTTCAATCACAGTAAAATACCACAATTTAAAATTTTTAAAGTTAGAATTCGAAAACAAAATTCTATTAAACTGAAGAGACAATTGATAAATTCTCTCTTTTAAAAAATCAATATGAGGAAGCCAAGAGAGCCGGTTGTCAATAATAAGCCAAGATATTTAATAGAGTTGACTACTTTAATAGTAAAAGTATTGATTTTAAAGATAGGTTTCCTGCGAAACACAGTACCTCCACGGGCTGTATAATAAAGTATGTTTTCAGTTTTTTAAACTAATCTCAATTTTAGAATTTTTAACTTTTAATGCTCCCAGTCAAGCAGTAAAAAAATTATATTTTATTTACTTTCTAATGATAATGATTATGACTTTGACAGTTATTTAAAGATATCAAAGCTTGCGAAGCCGCTGGTAAAAGCTAGTATATATATATATCAGTGATGTTAAATATTATATATATATATATATATATGAAGCTATTTCTCAGATTTAAAAAAATGTTTTTCTTCTTAGGACTACACGATAGAAGTGAAAACTTCTGATTTATTCAGGGCAAAAAAAAATCCAATTGTTTGGATGTATAACGTTTTCTTTTACGACATTTTCGCAGTTCCCTTTTTCGTACCCACGTTCACATCAAGGAATTAGTATATTTAAACCATTTTCTGCAAAGGGCGATGTTTAAATAATTATGCAGCCTTACATATTTATATATGAGTATATACGATTTCAATGTCAATTTGTCTATTAACTTAAAAATATTTATACGTAAATTACTCGTTTGGTTTATATTTACTTAACTTTAATAATTAAACATTAATATTTTAATAATTATTATATTTTAACAATTTTGTAAATTATAGTATTTCTCTTCTCTCCTTCACTTGCTGAATTTGAGTGGAAGTGGTCTTCATGACAGTAATATTTAGAGAAAGAAAATAAAACTTAGAGGAAAGAAGTGTGCATGAAATTTTTACTTAAAAAAACAGGCGCTAATTTTTTTTTTTTAAATTCAAAACTAAGCGAGAGTCGCCAATCCGAGCACGCTTTTAGACTAGATCTGAACAAACCTGCTAAATGTAACGCATCCGAACGTGACGCTTCATTTAAATTCATTTTTCAGCAAAACGCGCCTAAAGTTATCACTTCAAAAAATACCTCATTTTAGTCGTGAAGAGCAAGAAGGCATATCGATGTTATTTTAATACATATTGCTAATTACAAACATGAAATGTATCATATATTTAAAAAATTTCATAATTCTAAAAGCATGTTGAGGAACAAAAATAATATAATTTAACTCTGTCGTTCAGAATTATTAACAAAATTTAGTCTTAACTCAAGAACAAGTTCATTGTAATCTGAATACGACTTTACGCGCTTTCAAGGAATAAAATTAAAATCTATATAAATGACAGCTATGTGTTCCACCTAAAATTCTTAACATACAGATTGTACTTTCCAGCGGTTTCCTACCACGCTACCTACGGATACAAATTAAAATTTCCAAGCCTCTGTAATTTGCAATTACGATGGCTGAAAAGGTCAAATTAAGATGCGAAGGTGTTAGAGCAATATCCACTCTCGAGGCAAATTGACAAGACTTGTGCCTTCAACTTGAATCTTAATTCGCAAATGTTCACTGACCACTATTCCGGAATTCCCCAGCCAGCATTTCATGAGTTAAGGAATTTGTTCCCCTATAAATGTCCAATCAAATTTGTGCTTCGTTAGTTAAGCAATGACGTCTGTGACATGTCCAGGATACCTCTTAGGCAACGGTCTCGATATTCTATGTTCTGTAGGTGGTAGGAATGTAAACAATAATTAAACGACGGATCTTAGAGTATTATAAGTTTCTTGAATTTCTTCTCTTTTGAGACTTATTCAAGCAAGATTGGTTCTTCCGGATTGGGAATTTGAATGCATGGGCCATTAAGTATTCTAGAACCATGTTATAAATCAAAATACTAAAGTTTAATCGAAATCTAGAGTAAAAAGAAAATTCACATTCGGTTTCTGTTTTTTTTTTCTTTTTATGTGGTATATAAAATACGATCGTTACTTATTAAGCTTTAAATCAGATAATCGTTTATAAAGTTGATACATTACATCGCGTGTGTTTGAATTCAGCTTTATCTGTCACATTATAGATGGAAAAATAAAAAGGTTAAGAAACATTAATTTTATATTACATCTATGTGTTAATTCAACATAGTGGAATGCAAATTACTAACTTTACAATTTATAATAAATGAAGTGTTATATATTTTAGGTATTTATATTCTTACATGGGGTTAATTTTTTAATCCTTGTTGTACTAATTTAAAAAAAGGAAATTATAAGGGATATTTTAATGATTTTTTTATGTATAGTCTTCCTACAAAATTGTTGTTGTTTTCTATAAATTACTTCAAATATGAATTGAATTAAAAACCTTTAAGCATATCATATGCATTTGGCTATCCTAAAACAATTATTAAGTGAACAATTCCCTAAATAGGTTTATCATATGGGAATTATTGGTTTTTCTTCGTACATTCAAGAGTGAAAGAAAAATGATATCAAATTAATAATTTGGTGAGAATATTTAGTTTCCTAACTAACATTTACTGATTTGATTAAATATCAATCCAAAAGAGTAATTCAAAACTGAAATTTGATTTGATTATTTATTAATGTTACACACTGAAGCTAAACGAGTCCTATTGAAGATGCTCTTATCTAAATGACGATAACGATAAATGAGAGTGCACCCTTTTTTCTCCAAACTTCCTTACCATTCTAAGATTAGGGCGTCAAGCCTGACAGTGACAGATTTAATATACATTAAATTTTCTACATAGAACATCAGTATGTGTATTATATATATATATATATATGCAAACACACTATATGTCCTGAATTAAACTTGTTTGCGCGTAGCCCGTAGCAGAACCTATGGAACAGAATTTCATGAAAATTGGGAATAGCACCATAATGGGTTAGTTCATAACATAACCCCCAGATGTCGCTTTATAACTTGGAATCATAGCGTATGCATTCGTACGGGGCAGACTTTCTGTCACGGTCATTCTGAGCCCATATTTCCCTCAAGAAATCCGAGGGGCTAGACCAATGGCGAGTTCCATCACTACTCAATAATATTCATCGACAAAGTGACAGTTCGTGATTACATTTTGGTAGACACAACTACGTTCACGCAAGATTGTATTCCACTACATATCTGCAGTAGTATCAAGTAAGTGTTCATCAGTCATTTTAGTTATGGTATAAACACACAATCTGCCATTTTCATATGATTAGTTCTATCAAATCCTCAGATATTAATTTTTGGGACTTTCGGATAAATGTCTCACGGAATAGATGTACAGTGATCCTATCACATCTTTCTACGTTTTGAACAATACTTAGCTCACCATATACATAACATTCCCCTCAACACATTACTGCTTTGAGTCGTTTGAACGGGTGATTTTAAGCTTCCAGATGGTGGTAGAAATTGCAATATATTAAACGTTTACGATCAATATTACGTTAAACGTTACGTTTGAACGTTTTATCAGAGCAAGGCAGGTAGATTTTGTAATCGTTTGTTAGGATATGTCTGTTAATGATATCGTATTATGATATTGTATATTATATTTAATGGTATTCTACACAAATTAAATGGAAACTTTGGAACCAACATTGTTTTGTGCATGTCTATATGCAGTAAATCCGAGAACATCCCAAACTTTTTCAATCGGATTAAGGTCCAGATAATAAGCCGGTTACTCCATACCCAAAATCCCCTCCCTCTCTGTAAAATAGTCAACGAGGATAGTCTATGAGGATGCGCATTATCGCCCATTAAAACAAAGGGGAGACCAACTGCAGCAGCGAATAGTTTCCGAGTCAGGTCTATGACCTAACTTATTCACATACTTCTTTCTACCTTTGAAGCAAATTTCTGTTTTTATTCTTATTGGTTTTGAGTGTATATATGAAATATAAAGCCGAGAAAGGTTGACACGTTGACTTAATGTGATGTAGTTGTAGCATTCAAAAGTCTGAATTTTTAATCATATCATCGTTCACTAATATCAGGTGAGTTACTTGACCATATGCTTTTAGAGTAAAAATATGAGAGGGAATTATTCAAAGACTAAGTTTAAATTATTCAGTAAGAAACAAGGAGAATCTTAATATAAAAATATAGAAATGACAGTTGCTTAGAAAATATTAAAACCAGTTAGTAAGGCACGTAAAAGCAATTAAAGATATTATGTTGACTGGAATCGCCAATAACGCTATCAAACATTCATAGTCGAAAGAATCATTAACAAATCTTCCAACGTGTTTTTATGGCTGTAAGAAAAGATAAATTAAGACGCGTTTTGAAATAGAGTATTCAGATTTATGAATTAATTTAAATAGATGTTAATTTAAATTATTCCAATTCAACGATCTTTGATTATAAGGAGCTGTAAGATAGTTTAGTCCATGTTTTATGTGGAAATATTTCTATAAATTACAGGATTGACATCTAGAACTATTTATGAGAATTCTTTCATATTTTATTTACCTCGTTTAATGGAATTTTTATATTTTCTGAAAGCGCCAACATATTTTATTTTAAGAAATATGCTTTTAACAATTATACCTCAATAATTCAGTTGTACAACACATGCAGCGTAATAAAGACTAGTCGTAAGAATAACCAGTTATCAATATTCATACCCTAACTTATTAACTTGAAACCTCAAAATAGCTCATGAATAATGTTACTTTATTTATGAGAAGTTAAATAATAAGACTAATTTATTGAGGCTTCAGAAATAACTCTTCCGAACCCCATTTCCAGGAATGTCTCTTTGAACTATCAATCGAAGAGCTCTCTACCGGGAAATAACCTTCTTTCTACAGTTCAGTGAAACGTCACACATTTTAGACAGCACATTATTTATCCTAGCCTTTACATTGAAAACTTACTAAAGTTTTCGCATAATAAATAAATTAATTCTAAATATTTTCCGCTAAGCTTTCAGAGCATATACTAATGATAAATTATTTTGTGGTGTGCATTATATTACAGCCAATTTTTTAGTGATTCTTGTATCAATTGACACTGTTTATAGATTTACCTTAAAAATATGAAATTTTATGTACCTGTTTCAAATGTATATTTTCAAGATGGATACAGGCAAAAGAATACAATCATGCTTGAGGAAATATTAAAGGTGATTTAAATTAAATTTGATGCATGTAAAAATGTTTATTCTTTTAATTATATAACAAGTTTGCTTTTACTATATTTCGGAACTAACAGTTGTTCTTTTTGTCAAAGTAAATGAAATGCAATATTATATAAAATATATGTAATGAAAATTTTAAATAATTTAAATAATATACTATATTTTGGTGTAATGCTGCCACAAATGTCGAAGAACCATTTGTAATCTTCAATAATAATATAATGCGAAAATTTTAAATAACCAAAACATTAATATAAATACAACCAGGCAGCACAGGTTAGAAACAAATATAGCCACAGTACATTTTGTTAATAATTAGTGTAAATTATTATTAGATATATTTAATAATACTATTAAAAATAATTGTATTTGAGTTAAAATAATTGTTACCAATAGAAATATACTTTTTCATGTTTTTAAAGTTGAATTGTTTGTATGTATAAATATATTGTGTATGTTGGTAAGGGAGTGTGTGTGCAAACATTTCATAATATAAGAAACAATTCTAATTATTTAGGATATATACATACCTAAGAATTTGAATTGCTATTTTTTTAATTGCTTAATTTGTGTTTTAGTTTAATTTCCTGAAACTTCATATTGTTATATTTTTTAAAAAGATGTAAGGCAGTATAAATAAGTTTTGCGAATTGGATACATAATAGAAAATATACTGCATTAAAAGTAAGAACTCTTTGTAGATTTAAATACAGTTATCGAAGCCTTAACATGTAATAAAGAATACTTTACATAATAATCTTAGACTTAAATTATTTTTTTGTGGCAAGAAATATCACTTTCAACAAAGGGTTACCATAATATATTTCGATAGTTAAACGAGTATTTTTTCATAAAATCCGTTTTATTCCGATGCCGCATAAAAATTATTCAGTATATATTTTATAGACAAATTACTGTTGGCATAAAGGGAATTGGAAAAAATCTATTTTAAATAAAATTATCTTGTGAAAAATTAGATGATACCAAAATATAGTTAAAATATTTATTGAAGAAACCTATAAATAGAAGTATCTAGAATATTTGCCATAATTCAAAGAGAATTTAAAAATAATGAAGGACGTACAACTTTCATTATTTTTTAAAAGCGTTCTAAATACAAATATAAGAAACTAATTTCTACATGTTCATTATTATCAACAAAATTCTCGAAAAACATGTATTGTAACAGTTACATTTAAACTCTGCCTTCCCTTGACAAATAACGACAGCCAGGTGGCGCTACTTGTTCTTGGGGTAAAAAGAGAACGTTTTTCCTGAGATCTTTTTCCGCCGGATGGTCCCCGAGCCATGGATACACGTGGAGTCAGGGAAAGCATTTCCCTCCTTTTATGTCTCATTCCTACACTATGTATTTTGAGTGTGTGTGTGTGTCTCCTTGTGTTGTGGAACTTCATGAACATTAAAATATCTTGTTCCTGTAAACATCAAAGCCTGCATTACTTAATCTTTCACAACATAGGAGAATTACAATGGCACCCAACGTGGGGCCAAAGCCTGCATTACTTAATCTTTCACAACATGAGAGAATTAGAGTATTAAATTTTCACCTACCTTAAAGTCCGACGTATAACGCGCATCCATACTTTCAAACTGAAATTTTTAATTTTTAGGTATATTCACCGTATAACCCGCAACCCCTTTTTTTTACGAAGAAACTTGAAATGTACGTGCGCAATATTCTTATGCCTTACAGTCATTTATTCACGGCTTATTCCAAGCTTTAGGAAAAATAGAATACTTCTAGTACTACAACCCTTTAAGTTCATAAGAAGTATCATTTCTCTTAAATAAACAGTGTTTCGATATAATATAATGAAGTATTTAGATAAAATATAATAATATTTCGATATTGTCTAATTTTTCCATGCGCACAATATTATTGTTAATTTTTTAAGGTTTTATTTTAATATCCGGTGTATAACACACACCCCTAAATTTCTATCTTATTTTCTAAGTTAAAAATTCGCATTATAAAACGGATTTTACGGCATTTTAAATTTGCAGCGAAACATTTGTTACATTCATAAAATTCCATATAATTTCAATTTTTCTCTGAATTGGCCAAAAAAGAATGTCAAAGTATACAACGAATGTTTTATGATCACATTTTATCACATATTCTGAAACTAGCCAGTCCGAAGAAACAATGATATATCGTTGGTTTTGCCAAAGAAAAATTAATAGTAATCAGGAAATAATTTTAATAATATAAATAAATTGTCCATAGATTTATAAACTATTTTCTTCGAAAATATATTTTGCTTTTTTTCCCTATAAATTGGCTTGTTTAAGCTGTAATAAAATTAATTTATTAATTGATTTCATTACATCTTTATGTAATAAATTAAACAAACATATATATTGTATATCGCAATCTAAATTGAGATATTCTTTGTTTTAATTTCCGATTATGTACGTATTTAAATCCTTAAGCAAAACAAGCCCATTTAGCTACCATGCATCTTCAAAATACATTGCAGGAAAATCACACAAAAGAGGTAAATATAGTTTTAAAAACTTTATAGCAAATCTAAGTTTCTAGTAAATTTAAACTAGTTTCTTGTAAATGTTGACTATACTAGAGTTTATAATTTAGAATGAAAGAAACACTGTGTAGAAACAGTGTCTAATCGTTCAATATCTTACACAGTCATATTTGACCGATTCTGTGGAAATATAAAAGTAATATCAACAAAGTTACTCATGATATTTTAAAGCAAAAATATAAATTTCACCATGTTTTTTCAATTGAGAGTTTAAATTAAGAAGTAGTAAGCAAATAACCAAGAAAATTATTCGATTGACATAGTTTGGATATGACCAATACCTCTTTCTCATGACTTGCTCTTTCTTTTGTTTAGTGTGGTGAAAACAAATACTGTCTGCACTCCAGTCTTTTATCCTCAAGAGAAGAGTATTAAGAGGTCCAAATAAAAAAGTAGGTTCTTTTATTTACTAACCCACCCTTTTTTGTTGGGAAGTTGGATGTTTTTATCGGTTTTTACGACCCTCGGGAGTTAAGAGTTTGCAATATATATATCTCAGAGATAAAAATTAAAATTCTTCATCAAAATTTTCCTTTGACACTGTGAGCATTTAAATGTTGTAAAAGATTTTGCAAAGTTTGTGAATTTTTAAGAACTAGAGGTAATGATCATTTTATTAACTTTACAAAAATCTATCGTACTTTCAACCAATCATATTAGGATTAAAAAATTTCATGAAATTCCTCATTGAATTATTTATATTTTTGTTCATTTCACTAATAATAGAAAACTCATTAAAATATGTTGGATTTTATTTTAACTCATTTATATAAATATATATCTCTTGTGAATGGTAGACATCTGAAGTTCCTCGAAAGCTATGCATAAACAGTATTACCTAAATGATTTAAACACATTTCATCGTTTAAAAAAACTATTTTAATTATCACATCAAGTATGGTTCAAATGTTTAATTTTGTATACTAACATTATCGGCAAAGATGTCTCAAATATTTTCTGGATATTCATTTTGGTAACAAATTTTTTTTGAAAAAAATAAACACATTCGTCGATGAAATATATCTAGATAGGACTAAATACGTTTCTAAAAATTTTAATTAGTTATAGAAGAAAATGCACATGATAAAAAGCAGAAAAATATATGGTTTGAGAAAAAAATGATGAGATATATGGTGTTGCTTCAAATGAAACTCTGTTAAGGATAACATACAAAATATTGCCTTATAATAGTAATAAATTCAATGAAAATTAATTGTAAGCTTCTCAAAATAATTTTTCACGGAATAAAACGTTCAAGAACTGAAGCTTTTGAATTGCTTTCTTTAATGTAATTTAAAATGGTTTTATATTTCTTGTATTATTCTATTAAATAGAAATAATCAAAAATTTAACGTTTCTATCATATGTTTAAAAAGTACTACCACGCAGAAGAAGTAAAGGGAAATTACATAAAACCTTGAGAAAGCAAGTTACTCATACTATACAATCATCCTTTGGCGATGTACACCATCCATTTAATTACGAATTGTAGAAACAGTTTATTTGGTTACAAGACAACATAAATAACAATGACTGTAATCAAACGCATCGGATTAAGTTATCAAGACATCAGATTATTGTATAATGGTTAAGGTGATCAACACATGGTCGTAGTTTAACACGAATATTAATTCGCTTGAGAAAACCAACCATTTAACTGGAATTTCTATGTCAGTGGTGTGCTGATTAAGGGCTTCTGTCCTCAGTGAATACCCTATCCCATTTAAAGCAATGACTTCAGTCATATAAATCATGTAAACATCTAATAAACATCCCCTTTGTCTTGCGGTAATACGTAATATACGATGCTAAATATTAGCAATCATTTTCCAATAAGACCGTTGTCTTGGGATAATATTGTTACGTAGATCGGGGTTCGAGGATTTTATGCAAATTCAGTTGTAAACAACAAGACAGTTCTTTAACAGCGATGATAATTTATTGTCGGAAATCAATTCTTGAAACACAGGATTCAACAGCAAAATTCGCAGAATAAATATCAGAAGGATTTCACACTTTCAACAGCACTTAGACACAATTATCAGTATCTAAAAATGCACGTATATATAAGCTTATTTACAAGCACAGTCGATATGATCACGATCAAGGAAAGTTCACTAATTGCTAGTCAAAACCAGACTCACTACTCGCTTGTTGAAACCAGACTCACTACTCGCTTGTTGAAACCAGACTGACTGTTGCGGCGAGTATTGCTGTATTTAAAACCGGGACCGAAACTTCGAGAAAGATGCGCTCGCGTCATAGATCGTGAAATTAGTGGATTTGTCCACTAATTTCTAGAAGAATCCAGAGGGTACTGAACTCGCCAACATGGTCGCCAAGTTCCCATTGAATCGCCATTATAACGTAAGGTACGGCGTTGCTTGTAAATATTACAATTTTAACATGAAATAAATATAGCATAGAGTAATATAAAAGCATTGGACATCCAAATACATATTATTTACATTATTTTATACAAAATTCGTAACAATATAAAATTGAATCTGTCCAAAGAGGCATGCAATGTCGGTTAAAATTTTTGTTCTTCTTTTATGTCGTATCAGCAAAAGATTGTGCAAGTGTTAAGCAGTGGTAATGACAACTTAAAACTATTGATTCCAAATTTCCAATATATATTACTTGATTTTATGCAAATGTGAATGCTACTTAAACCATGACGTTTGGTTGTGTATTGAGTGAGTGAGTGAATATTAACGTCGCCCTGATTAGCAACACGAGGGCTTTTGGCGACGGTCCGCGTAATTTTGAACCATGGTCAAGTGAGGCGAACGACATCTGAGGTGACATCCCCTCTCCTAACTACCATACCACACCAACGGGAGAACATTTCAGCTCTCGACCGATTTAATGTGCATTGGTCTCATACATGACGGGTCTTTAGTGGTACTGGTATAGAACTCATGACACGCTAGCCATGATCTGATGCCTAGACCACTTGGCTACCGTGTCCACCGTTTGGTTGTGTAAGGTTGATCGTAAAATCTAGGAATAAGGAAAGTGAAATGCGACTGGGAAATCAAATGTTCTGAAAATAATATTCATCTTAGAATTCACCAGGAGATGTGTAAGGAAATAGTAGTGGAGCATACCGAGCTATCGGGGTTCAAGAAGGACTGTCATAAAGAACTCCAACTTAGGTATTCAACTACATGGGATAACTTTTTTTAAAAAAACTGGAGTTTTGGCGATTTTTTTTGGTTGTTTTTAAAATTGTTTAGAATATTTTAAGAAAAACATACTAAAATTAAGAAGAGAAAAATAAATTATTATTATAAAAATGGAAAAAATGGGTAAAAATTGACAACAAATGAAATAAATGTGGCTCATTCTGCACCAAATGTTTATGAACAAATTTTCAATTTTTGACTTCTGATGTGTTGCTATGATATTCCTTTTTGAATTGACAGTCAGAATAAGAGATATTTTAATGTTTAAAAAAACTAGAGCACTTTATCTTAGTTATTATATGAAATTGCTTAAAAAAACAGTGATAATATTCACATAAGAGACTGTGAATTTTGTAATAAAACAGTGATGGATAAATCTGAAGGTTAAAACACTTATACTATTATACAGAAGATACAAAAAAAAATTCAGTTAATTATTTTCAAAATTTTTTTTAGCAATCGCTGGGCCCTATTAAGCATTTTCAAAACAAAAATTTCGAGTAAAACGAGTTTTAATGTATGACATCTTGCTTTAAGTTATGGCATCTGCGTTTACTACAACAATTGTAGTTTTTGTTCTAGTGAGCAGAGAATAATAAACTTAGTATTTTTATAAAGCTGTTAAAGTGGCCTATAAAATAAAATCATAGAATAAAATAGTGAATTTTTGGCAAAACTCACAATTTTAGGGTAGTCGAATACCTTCACTTTGAATAATTTAGCTGCATGGTCCGGCGTTGTACGGGCCTCTTCGATTTTATAACTTTATGCCTGTGGAAATTTCGTCTTCCTCTCTCGATGTCATTACTTCCTGGTTTATGTTTGAAGTTAGATTAAGATCTAGGGATTTAAATTGCTTCCAAGATTAGGCAATACAGTTGTGTATCATTCACAAAATGTTATTTATAAGTTAGCATATCTATTTTAATACCATGTCTGCTTCTTCCCCGAGCCCTCTCACTAGCGACCTACGAGTCACGACAACGTTTCTGAAAAACGATGTTGTAGCAAGATAGATATTTTGTGGAGCAAAAGAGATATCTTTTCTAATAAAAGTAAATGTATAAGAGTGATGATGGAGGGAGGAACAACATAGATGGTGACGAATGTTTTCACCAAATGTTGCAGAAAAAAAGGTGTTTATGAAAAAGCCTCAACACTTCTAAGGTGATTATTTAGCAAGAAGACTCAAGGAGACCGCCTCTACAAGGTTATTTACAGCCCATAGGAGAAATATTCAGAAAAGCTACATTAAAATAAGGCATTTGGTAGCAGCTGTGCATTTCATATGCGTTATACGAAGTTATTGTTAGGGATTTGAATCGGTGCGTTCAAAATTTGTGTAATTTTTTCAGTTCGTGCAATTGTAGATTTTATATTGGCCACTAGAGGAAAGTATGTATACATTTCTAAAGAGTTCAAACGAGAGATAAACGTTTTACACCAAAAGAACCATTACTACTTCCTGCATTTGAAAGACGTTCTATCACTTAAACGAACAATCAACCATGAGTTTATTATGCATATATATGTAGTTAAAAGACGAGAAAATCCAATTCGTTTACATCATACTGCCTATGTAACTGTAGTTGATAATTTGTAGAATATGATGACTTTAAAAGGATATTGAATTTGTAATCTTACGTTTAATAAACTTAGAACTGTCATCAAAAGCTGTACTATAACTTTACGCTTGTATATTTATTTGTAAAATAAAAGAAACTTTAAAAAATATATTTTGACAAGCCTCCGGAAAACAAGTCATTTCACAAACGGCTGGAAACACAACTTACATTACCAAGCGAAGCTGAATGAAAGGGAGGGGGGGGGGTTCAATTTTCCGAAAATACAGTTTTACCCAAAGATAATATAAAATTTATTTTCAATATGAAGATAGTACTTTAAAAAAATTTTGAAACAACTTATTTTACAAAAGAAAATTTATTTTACATAGTAACACATCACATTATGTCAAAAGTCTGTCCATGTAATTTATGTAGAAAATTAAATAACATGTTATCATTGCTGCTTTTTTTTCTTATAATTTTATAAAAAACGAAAAACTTTGTCAGATAGCTCTCATGAAATCTAAATTTAAATTTACGACATGCAGAAACACATTGAAAGTTTATTATTTCTTTAGCTTTTATAACTAATTTAGGCGTTCAAGGTAAATGGAATATATGGCATAAAAATATGCAACCAGATACAAATGTTATTAATTTTCTTTATTTATTCGAGAATCAATATAACACATCACTCAATATGTTCCGGGCCTAACATATAGATGTCGCTACCTTCTAACTTTTCGAAGCCTAACCTAATAATATTAACTTTCAAACGGAACGTGTCAAAATTTCGAGGTGATATCGTGTTCAGTTATAAAGTTGCAGTGGTTTTTTGTGGCAACAGTGGCAACTGTTTGGAAACCAAAGGTGAAAGAGAATTTCGTGTACTAATTAAACATTACTTTCTGATGGGGAAAACACTGTTAAAGCAAAACAATGGCGTGATAAATGTTATCCGGACTGTGCTCCTTCGCAAAGCACTGTTAAGAGATGGTATGCTGACTTAAAACGTGGTCGTACAGAGACAAACGCCCAAGCTCTGCAGTAGTTCCAGAAATCATCAAAAAATACATTAAATCGTTTCACCCGATCGTAAGTTGAAGTTGCGTGAGCTAACAGAGAATTTAAAGGTATCAGAAGACAGTGTATTTTCTATTTTGCTTGATCATTTGTCAATGAGAAAACTGTGTTCAAAGTGGGTGCCGCGTTTGCTCACTGTCGATCAAAACAACAACACATCGACGATTCAGAATGATGTTTGGAAATGTTTAAGCAAAATAAACAGGATTTTTTACGTAGATATGTGACAAAGGATCAAACATGGATCCATTACTACACGCTTGAATCCCAAAGATCGTCAACTGAGTGGACAGCAGCCAGTGAAAGGCGTCCAAATCGACCAAAAACTCAAACGTCAGCTAGCAAGGTTATGGCGTCCGTATTTTGGGATGCGCATGGAATTTTGTTTATTGACTACCTAGAGAAAATCAAAACAATTAATAGTGAATATTACATGGCGTTACTGGATCAACTGAATGCAAAATAAAGAAAAAACATCCTCAAATGCAAAAGGAAAAAGTACTGTTTCACCAAGGCAATGCTCCTTGCCTCAAGTCCACGAAAACGATGGTCAAATTGAGCGAATTATGCTTCGAATTACTTTCCCACCAACCGTACAGCCCAGATCTACCCCCAGTGACTACTGGCTGCTTGCAGATCTTAAAATAATGTTACAGGGAAAAAGGTTTGGTTCAAAGGAAGAAGTGATTGCCGAAGTAGAAGCCTATTTTGAGAGCAAAGACAAATTATTCTACGAAAAAGGTACTAAAAAATTAGAAGAGCACTAGGGTGCATGTGTCACTCTTGAAAGGGGTATCTTGATAAAAAAAGTTTAATTTTGCAGAAAGGCTGTTTTATTTGTTAGGCCCGGGACTTATTGATTGATGTGTTAACTCAGCCCAGCACAGAAAAAAATATTTCCTCATGAACAAACATTTGAAATGACATTATTTTACATTTTACGATATCGGTCAAAAATAAACAAAGCTTAGTGAAAACTAATTTTAAAACTTAGTACAAAGCAATAAAATAAAACTTTCTAAAATTTCTAACTTATTTTTTAATTTATTATTACACAATGGTTGTTTTGTTATAAAATTAATGCATACATGGATAACATTTATTTTAATTTGTGAACTTAAAATCTAGATCAATAATAATACAATAGATAAAAAGGCATGCGTATGTAGAAAAATAAAAGGGATTTCGAAAAAAAATGCATGTTTTACTCTGGAGGCATCACTAACATATATTACCTCAATAAATATAAATAAGACAGAAATAATTTCAGTAGCGTTGCATTTCATAATATCTTATAATTATTGGTATCTTTTTCTACAAAATTGGAAGCTTATTAAATATGTATAGAGAGTATTACAGGTGAGATAAAATTAAAATTTAGTTTTAAACATGCTTTTATAAAATGTCGAAAATACATATTTTATTACCAGTATAAGGAATAAACAAACATGCATGAAAAAATGTATATTCATATAGTACACACACACACATACCTTATTTCAAAATTAAAAAAAAAACCAAATTAGGCCTGACATGGGCGAAGGTCTTGTATTTTATAATGGAGACGAATTGCTTCGGAAACTTATAAAACATGAAACTTTACTTTTACCATATTCAGTGCAAACTGTTCAAATACTTTTCAATAACATACTTTAATAAGTACCTTCACTTGTGAGAAAAATGCTACGTTTTACAGAACTTTCACCTATATTATTCTTGGCAAGGTAATTAAAAAAAAAAAACCTTTTTCTACTTGAGTATAATTTTACCTTAGGTTTATATATGAAATGTTATGAAGCTAATATATAATTACCCTCATCATCAATGTTTAGCCCAATGGCTGAGTGGTAGTGTATTACGCTTCCACACCACAAGTCCAGGGTTCAAATCCCGGGCTGGGCAAGGTAGAAAAGGCATTTCATCCCTTTAGATGGTTGCTAAATGTGTACCAGGCTTGCTTGGGAACTGAACACAGGGAGTTTCACGTCAGACTGACCTCGTTGAGCGAAACATCTGCACATGCACCTTAGCGCTTAAGGTCACTTAAGCTGAGGTAGGCGCAGAAGGCCTAGGCCCTCTTGGGCTATTGCGCCACATAGTTCAGTTATCAATGTTTAAGAAACAATACACTTTTCATTCTCTCGTGAAACAACTTATCCAAAAAGGAAATAACCAGTACTCTTTTGCGTATAAACTTCGAGACATTAGCAACATTTGGCAAATTTAAACATTTTTGAAGTAAAACTTATTTAGAGGCGCGAGGGTGAATAGGAAATTTGCCCAGTTTTCTGTAACAGAGAAAAAGAAAACGGAAGTAGTGATTTCCACCGCCATCCCCTCAAATCGACGCCATAGTGAAGAGATAGTGAACGGAAAGATAAGAGACCGGGGGACACCACGTGACTTGCGTCATATCCGTGAAAATAGTTGGGCGATTGCTAAGGGGGTATGAAGTGGGGCATCTTGATGTTTAGACTAAAGGCGCTTAGGTATTGGAGATATTTAGTGGGTACCCTTGCTACTCGTAACGAACTCGCGTGGCGTATTTTCGTAGTTTTTATATAATAAACATGTCGTTTTCAACGAATAAACGCGCCCAAAATATTACCAATATATGGCTCTTCCCGTTAGAGGAGTGTCTAGGGTATTGCGTATAAGTCACTAACGTTCGCGCCAGAATCACTACGGATAGCGTCTTGTAAGCAAACACAGTGATTTCTATGATGATGCATTAAGTTTATATTATTAATTTTATTTCCGTTGAAATGAAATTAATTCGTCTGAATGCCTAGAATA
Organism: Trichonephila clavata; assembly: GCA_019973975.1. NCBI lineage: Eukaryota > Metazoa > Arthropoda > Arachnida > Araneae > Nephilidae > Trichonephila > Trichonephila clavata. Next base: position 63,272 of record BMAO01022842.1, read on the forward strand.
AATGCAAAAAGAGAAAAAGATTTTCGTGAAAGAAAAAAAAAAGCAAAACTAGCAGCAAGTCCAGGCGAAAGTCTATATATCACCAGGTAGTTCTGTCGCAGCTTTTATTATCTTTATCCATGAAGTTTTAGTGCTGTACACACCAGAGACTGCTGCAATTATTGGATCCGATGATGATTAAAAGCCGATTATCTTAACTGGAGACTTTGTTATTTTTTCTTCAGAAGAAGCATAACCACTCATTGAATTCTTGAAACGGACATTTAACTTGAAAATAAATACTGATTCTAGAGAAGGAGCAACAATATAAAGAACCACGATTGATGCAGTTTGTCCCGTTTTCTTGATTGGCTAAAATCGAGGACTTTTATATCCTACTTCAGTTACCACTCACCTGTTGTATCTTTCTTGGAAAATGATGATGCCAGAAAATTGAATAAAAATGTTATTTTCATGTAATGAATGAAGTTCGAATTTTATTTGAATAAAGTAAGTTCTTCCAGTGGTTTAATATAATTAGATCTATTCCTGCATTTAAGGCCCACGTCGCCAAAGACGTTTCACTTCTATCACGTGGCTTTCCACGTTGCTTTTTTGTGCTAGAAACTGTTTAATTGTTGCCCTAGAATGCCATCAAATAGGCTAACATAACTTGTAAAAATATTTGATTAATCACAGTTAAGTTGTTAATCTTTGGCAATAAAGCACTATTATGGGGTAATATGTTAATGAATGCAAATGTGGGACATATAAATAATATAATAATAAATTTAACAATGGGGAAAATATGTAAATACCAGATTATACTCGTTTCATGTGCTTCGGTGCAGTTTAATAAATTTTAAATTGTTTATGTTATATCAGAGTTTGTTTACTGAAAACTATTGAAATTTGAGAATCAATACAATTAATTTTAATTATCCACCACTGCATTTTTAGAGCAGGTTTTTAATAAGAAAATGTTTTGATTTGTTACCTTATTCAACGTGATTTATATAAAAACTACATTGTGGGAACAAATATTAATACTTTTCAAACAGTGTACACCTATTTAGTATGATTACAAAATATTTGAAATAAGTATCTAATAACATGGTTAACTCTTAGAATTCTTTTAAATTTTGCATATATGGATTGTATATTTTTTAAAAAGAAATTACTTTTATACGGTTTTTTTAATATATTTTTCTACATTAAGGAAATAAAACAAAATTGTATGTTATGCTAAAACAAATGAGCTCTTATAAGATATAAGACTTAGTATTTATTACATCGGAAAAATAGCACAAAAAACCTATTACAGTTGATAGGCTCGGAATAAACTAAAAGAGTATATATGTCCGAACCATAAAATTTATTACCGTGGTAAAATGTGCCAGTATAATGTATCACTCCTATATAATGAGAAGTTTTTATGTGGTGTCTAGCCAATATTTTTCAAAAACCCAAAAATCTTATAAAGCTGATATTTTTCAAGTAAGTACTCGTAGTTTTAAGTATAAAAGAGAACACTGAATGTATAAAACGCTTTTTTTGGTTAAAATAACAAGTTTAATAAATTTACGAGTTTTATGTAACTAAATATAGTAGAATATAACAATAAATCATATACATAGCACTGCATTTTGTATGTGTTCTCAAGCACTTTTGTCAGCAAAGAAGGAAATTAATTTGATCAAAACGAAATTTAACTATTAAAATTTATCTCTAACATGGAGAACTATTTTTGTTTACGTACCAGGAGATATTTTTGCCACAATACTGTAAAATAAGTGTATAGCTTTTTAAAAAAAATTGTGTAAGGAAAACTGAATGGAACATCATTAAACACTTTTTTTCAAATGCTGTATACTTTCAAAAAGAATCATGCAGGAAATGACTTAATGAAAAGGATTGAATCGAAAGAATTCTAATCATTAAGCGTCCATTGAAATATTTGGGAGACATTGCAAACACTGTTTATAAGTATCTAGTTTAAAAAAAGTGAAGTCTTTAAGAAAGCTGAATTAAAGCATAGTTCTTTGAGAATCATTTAAATATAAATTTTAAATGTAAAAAGAAAACAGAAAGTACAAATATTAAGGCTGTAAAGGCACTTACAACCATGCCTATATATATATATCTTTGGATTATAAAATATATATAATATTATTTGGTTACAAAACCTATTGACAATACTATAAATTAATTACCACCAACATAGATATTTAACACACAGTACCCAACGGCTAATTTACTTGGATATAGGGTGGTATAATAATGTGATAATTGCAAAACGAGTACGAGGGGTTACACAAAAGGAATTAAACAATTTTCTTTTTGCTGGGAAGACTTCTTGTAGCACCGCGTTCCACTGCTAGGAACTCTCAAAGCTAACATTCCAGAGTCAATAAGCCGAGTACTGTAAATTTAGAAGGTAAGGACCAGTTTTGGCAGAATTTATAGATATTATTGTTTTGTGTGGTTATCGTTATACAATGACTGATTTTCATAAAGTGGGTGCAGAGGTAAAATTTTAGTTTTTGTTTGGAACAATTGGAACAGAAACTCTTAAGGCGATACGGTACCATCTTCACAATTTTTTTTTTAATATTTGTTATTTGATTTTAATTGTATTTCATAAAGGTTAATGTTTAATAATAATTCCATACAAAAAAATTTTAATTTGTTCCAAAATGTTTGTAAAATTTAAGTATGTTTAGCTTTTTTAAGCATTTTTTAAATCCCTAAGGCATTTTTAAATGTCTCTTTTCTTTCAAATTTTTTTTCCAAGTACCTTATAATATCTATATATATAAAGGAGAAAAGCGACTGACTGACTGACTAATCATGAAATCTCTGGAACTATTCAACCTACAGACTTGAAATTTGGTAGACATGTTCCTTTGATAGAGTAGACATCAGCTAAGAACGGATTTTCCGAAATTCGAAACGCAAGGGGCGTTACGGGGGGTTAAGGGCTTTAATAATAATTGTTTCCATGTTTAAATTACTTGATGTACAATCTTGAAATTGGGTAAAAGGATTTCTTTCAGAGAGTAGAGATCCGCTACAAAATGAGTTTGGTGAAAATCGACCCCCAAGTGGCATTGCAGGGGCTTAGGGAGGGTTATAGATACTTATTTCCATTTTTAAACTACTTCACCTACCTGCTTGAAAATTGGTAGGTAAGTTTCTTTCCTGGAGTAAATATCCGCTACAAAATGGGTTTGGAGAAAATTGAACCCCAAGGGGTGTTGCGGGGGGTTAAGGGCAGTTATACATAATTATTTCTTTTTTTAAACTATTAGACTCACAGTCTTGAAATTTGGTTAGCAGATTCCTCTTATAAGATAGAAATACACTGCAAAATGTGTTTTGTGAAAATCGACCCCTAGGTGGTGTTGCGGGGGTTCAAGGTGCGTTATTGATAATTTTTTTTGCATTTTTAATTAATTGGACGCACAGTCTTCAAATTTTGCTAAGCAGATTCCTTTCATAGAGTGCAATTCCCCTACAAAATGGGTTTTGTGAAAAAAGACCCAGAAGTGGCGTTGCGGGGGCTCAAGTGGCGTTATAGACAATTATCCCTATTTTTAAACTGTTAGACGTACAGTCTTGAAATTTGATAAGCAGATTCCTTTCGTAAAGTAGAGAACCGCTACAAAATGGGTTTCACGAATATCAACTACTAAGTTTAATTTCGGGAGATTAAGAGGCGCAATCGATAACTATTTCCATTTTTAAACTATTTGATCATCCAGCTTGAAAATTGGTAGGCATGTTCCTTTCATGAAATAGAGTTCCTCTAACAAAGAGTAAAATGAAAATTGACCCCCAAATATGTTTGCGAGGGGTCAAGAGGAGTTACAGAAAAAAATTCCTGTTTTTAATTGTTAGACCCATATACTTGAAATTTGTTAAGCATGTTTCTTTTGTTGAATAGGGATCCACTAAAAATAAATTTTAAGCAAATCAAGTTCTGGGGGGGTTGCAGGGGGTTACTGGGACGTATTGACAAAAAAAATTACTTTTTTGAGCTACAAGGACTATAATAATGAAATTTGGTTTGCATTTTTCTTTTGTTGAATTGAAATCCGCTAAGAGCGGTTATTTTGGAAAACGGCTCTCAAAGGGATTACGGGGATATTGATAGTAAAACTTTTGTTTTTTTCTGTTAGATTTAGACTTGAAATTTGGTTTGCATGTTCAATTTACGGAGTAGAGATCCACTGAAAATTGGTTTTGCGGGAATCCACTTGGTTTTTGAGTTACGAAAGAGCAAACATCATTCTATGCTTCAATTTTAGAGATTTTTAGAAAATACAAATTAGATGAGTTCTGCCCTTTTTTTTTATCAACAGGTGACAGTTACAGGTATAAGTATATTTTTCAATTCAATCGAATTCTTAATGCTAGGACTTAGATATCAATAATTTATACATATATATGAGCAGTAAAAATTTATAAAACATCATGAAATACCCAGCGAAGCGGGCGGGTAACAGCTAGTACTACATAAAAATGTGCATGGAGTTTTTTTTCTGCTGCTAATCTTTTATTTTTATTAATTTTTTTATAGTTAAACTTCCACAAATTCCCAAAAAATCATTAATTTTGATATTGAATTTTTTTAGAAAATGTACATAACATGTTAGAGCTAATTCCATGCACTGTTTTACAAAACATTACATTTCAGAACATGTATAAGAAATTTCAAACCCACACTTCGATTATTAAAAAAGCCTTAGGATTTTGAATAACAGTATATGCGCAAAAATTCAACAAGTAGAAATATGAGTTTGAAGTTTTCAATCCATGAATAGCATGATATAATATTCATCGAATAGTCTGAAAATCTTATGAAATGTTCATTAGCTTATTTAAAACTACTTACCATAAGAAAATTGCACAAAAGTAGAATAATTAAACAATATATTGCCGTAATGAATATATAGAAAAAAACGAATGAAAGATCAATATTTCATAAAACTTTATCTTAATAATTATAAAAAAAAAATACACACACTTCAGAGCTAATGCACAACATGTACAAATAATTTTTGTCTTTATTTTTTACTTCCATGATTTTAAAAGCCTTCCATGTTAAATATTGTACACGAATAAAAGCAAAATCAAATAACAATTTATAGGTAAAATACATCAAAATCTAAGAACTGTATATGTGCATTTATTTAAATAAATATCTTAAAATATTTTAGTAATAAAATAAAAGTGTTAAATCTCGCACACATGGGATATATACACTCATTTTAATAAATTAAGGATAATTCAGAATCACACAGAAATTGAACTCTAAAATAAAAATGTCACCTGTAGAATTATCACACACATCTTGAAGAAGAATGTGCAAATTACAGGAAACCACCAGATGGCGCAGATAGTACTTCACAATGACGAGAGTGTAAGAGAAGGGTATATAGGAATGGTGGCAAAGAAGTAAAATTGGTCACAAGCGCTTTAAAAGCCTTTCAGTGCAATAACCGCATAGTTATGGCACAAAGGAAGCATTTGGATGATATTTTACGTGGTAGAATTTTAGGACGATTGGAATGTGGACATACGCAGCGGGAAGTATCCAAGAAACTTGGAATCGCACAGAGTGTCATCTGTAGGCTTTGGCAACGATTCCAAGATGATGGTAATGTGAGTAGATGTTACAGTACAGGTCGCCCCCGAGTTACAACGCCGAATGAGGAACGGTATTTGGAAGTTACTGCCAAAAGAAACAGACGGAGCACAGCATCAGACCTATCTCGTCAGCTTTCTTGAGCTACCGGTACGACAGTTTCAAGGCAGACCGTGTACAGACGCTTAGGGCATATTGGTCTATATGCTCGTAGGCCTGTCCGATGTGTTCCCTTTACCGCAACTCACTGTCACCTGCGATTAACCTGGAGTAGAGAGCACATTGTGGACACCGCAACAGTGGTCTTGTGTGATGTTTTCCGACGACTCCAGGTTTAGTTTGGAGTCTGATTCTCGCCGGAGTTTCATATAGAGAGCGCCAGGTACCGTTACACCCAAGAGAACACCATTGAACGACACCGTTACGGTGGTGCAGGATGGCTCGTTTGGGGAGGAATTATTCTTGGTTCCAGAACTGACCTTCATGTTCAGAGTGTAACGATGACAGGCCACATCTATCGGGATGTCATTCTGGAACAACATGTACGTTTGTTTCGGGGTGCCATGGGTGCTGAATTTCTGTTTATGGATGGCAACGCCCGTCCTCACAGTGCAAACATTGTAGACGAATGCCTTCATCGGAGGATATCACCCGTATGGATTGGCCAACATACTCACAGGACTTGAATCCAATAGAGCATGTGTGGGATATACTTGGCCGACGAATTGCAGCCCGTCAACCCCCTCTCACCTGTCTACCGGAACTTCGGAGGGCATTGTTTGATGAGTGGTGTAATATTCCCCAAGATCAGATTGATAATTTGATACTCAGCATGCGTAGGCGTTGTAAGGCCTGTATTGTATCGTCCTGGAGACATACTCCGTATTAACCATGATACTAATTATGTTACTGTTTTTTGTAAATAGGTTCTTTTTTGAAATTTGCCCCTGGAATTAAAAATCTCAATTTTTATTAATTATGTCAAACATATAGCATTTTTTGCTCCTTACCTTTTGTTTTATAAATAGACCTTACAAATAAGTCAAATTTGTTTTGCTTCTGTCTCTTTCTTTGCCTGAACTTCATTATCCTTAATTTATGGACATGAGTGTAAATATCACCAAAAACAGATATATAAAAATGGGAGAGTTTTTCTATTCTTTGCGAATTAGATTTTTAATTATGTGAGTTATCAAAATGAGATTTAGTATTTGTGCTTTGGGAGAATCCCTTTTGAAGTTTTAATTTCATTCATAATAATATTATAAAATGCACGCACACCTTTTAAATCTTGACCAAATCCATTTGATCCAGTAAATAATTCACAATCTAGAAGTTTTGCATGCATTGCACAATTTTTTCTTAAAATGATTTATTACTGCATATATAATGTCAATCTCATTGATGCGCATTAGAAAAATAATTTATTTTTTATCAGGCTTTTTTTCTAGCAGATAATCTGAAATATAGGCGTGGTAGTTGATGTTTAGCATCAAACATTGCTCCATTACTTAATGAAAAAAGCAGGTAAAGCTTTGAAATTTTGCAGGCATATTTATAAAGATTCGGGGTATCAAATAAGCCAATAAAAATGTTTTCGACAGTTTAATGATTTTTAGGGTACCATATCGCCTTAAGTTGTTAAAAACGGAGTAGAAGGACGATGTTATATGGGAAACTCAAGAACTTCAGTGGCTTTTCCGTTTCAAAAATTATGAAATGCCAACTGATGGCATAAATTAGTTGTGATTCCATGCCCCGAACACATGAAAATGTTGAAAAAAATTGTGCAATCATCATGGATTGAGAACAGACCATTGTAAAAATTGTTGAGCTGTCAAGACTTGAATTTCATTTCAGCGAATTTCGACCATTCCCTGCTCACACAGCCTTGTCTGTACAACAGTTCTAGATCAAGAATGGTATATGACCTGCGTTTCTAACCCCCACCCCCTTTTTTCCCTATACCAGGGGCTCTTAACCCTGTACCTGCTAGCAGTAATATGCCCTTGAAACTGTTTTTGTGCACTTGCGACTGTCCGCAATGTACTATATTAACATCAACTGTATATACAACCTGTGGTCCACCACAACATTTTGTGTGGCCGCGAGATTCACCATACTTTAAGAAATAAAATATAAGCCGTAATATTATTGAACTGGCAACACAGTTTTGTTACCACTAGCGCTGGTAACATTGTTTTATTGCCACTAGTACTGGTAACATTGTTTTATTACCACTATTACTGGTAACCTTGTTTTGTCCTATCAATTGCTAATGTTGTTGAAGACCCTCTCTATATGAATCTGTTGCACATTAAGAATTTTCTCAGCAATTTAACTTTTAAAACTGTTTAATTTTTATTTTAGGGGAAGAAAAGAGCTTGCACATTAAAACCTTGCTTCGGTTTCAAATATTTATGTGACTGTGTCTTCAACAATGAACACAATTAAACCAAAAATCAATTCTCGACTTATCGATAACAATCTCGAGGGGGGATGCTATAAGATTGGGAATAGCATCTTATACGTCTAACTTCAACAATTAAGTGCATAGCATTCAAGGCCAAAAATCGCATTTTAAATTTTATTTTTTTGACCTTTTTAGTGTAGGATATTGTTTATGATGCTTATGATTGCAATAAAATAAGGAAATATTAACAAACGTTATACTTTTTTGCAGTTGTGCTTGCCAGCAAATTCCTGTTTGTCAGAAGTGCCAGACGGGAAATAAGGTTAAGAACTTTTGCCCTATACTTACCCGGTCTTCTTCCGTAAAGCATTTTTTTTTTGTTTCTTCGAATGAGTGAGTGTGAATTTAAAGTTGATTGGTGCAAGAGCAGATTTCGACTAACTGCTCCAAACATTTGTTTTAACTTTCATAAAATTTTAGAAACACAGTTAAAAATTTAGATTAATGACATGAATAATGTGTATCCATGAGCTAAAATTAATTAAAATCGTATTAAAACTACATTTATAATTGTTACACTTTCTAGCACTCCAATAAAGTGAAATTAAAAACATCGAGAATCGCATGTAAAACATGGCATTAATTTAGAACACAATATTTACAAAGGAAATTTAAAGCATTAAATTTTAATTGGTTTCATCTAATTCTGGTAGGGGTAATGAAATACGAGAAACCATTCCGTATGTGAGAGTTCATTAATTTTTCATCTACATCATACAAATCATATCCTCGTTTTCTGATTTGTAGTGAACAAAATTTTTCTTGAGCTTGTGAGGTGTAATTTCTTTACGAGAGAGAGAGAGATTTCGGGTTTCTGTTCATTTAGGAGTTTTCGTTTTTTTAAAGTCTTTGGAATTGCATATGTACTAGAAGGTTCACTATTGGAGATAGTAGCTGCAGTCTCCAATAAAGGAGCAGGTGGTTGAACTTCAGTTGATAGAGCGGCAAATTTATCATAAGTTCTAGGAAATAGGCGTGATTCAGTTGATAAAGATGAAGAGTTATTTAGGCTATGCCAGGGGTAGTAATAGAAATGGGTACAAGTAACTAAGATTCAACTGGTATGGTTGATATTACTGAAGATATGGACTGGAGTAGATGTATTTTAGTTGATGAAGATGATGTAGAGACTGTAGACTTTGGAGACGATACGGGTTTCAAAATTGAAAAGGTGGGAAAATTATATTTGTTATATTAAGATCTGTTTGAGTATTTGTGGCGATAGATGCAGGTTTAGTAACTAGAGCATATGTTTAAGATAACTATTAATTTACGGACTTATGAATAAGAAATATTTTTATTTGTTTTCATTTTCTGCATTTGTTTTTCTATTTCCCATTTAGGGCATAGTTTTGAATTTGATTGGGAGTGGGAATGAGAGAGAGAGAGAGATTAATACATTTCGGCTCTAGAGTACAATCTATAGAAGAATGACCAGCGGACACACATCTATAGCACGTCAGTGGTTCATGGCATGAAGTTTGTGAATGTCCGAAACCCTTACACTTGAAGCAGCGCAGAGGATTCGGAATGTATCGGCGTATTTTGCAGTTAAGGTATGCGGGATTTCTTGTAGTTGAAGGTTTCGGGTTAAAATTAAATGTTTGGTAGGAGTAACTGTTGCTTCTTATTTTATCGTGATTCTTCTTAACTGAGTTACATCCTGATCTGAAAATCCTTCAACGATTTCAGCCTCAAAAGTGCTTAAAAGGTCAGATTCAGAAATAACATTTGGACTGGAGTTAAAAGATGAATGGAGATTTAAGCGAAGGGGAGAGACAAGAAATATTTTAGTAGATAAATAGGATTACGATTGAATAGCAGATTTAATATTCGCAAGTAACGCAGGAACACATTTTTTTTACTGATTTTAGTTCTCCGATCCCTTGATGAGTTTTAAAAATTGCACATGTGGATGAAGATGATACATCTCATTATTAGGTAACGATAAGATAAAAACAATAACTTGTATTGCTAGAGATCTCGTTAATGGCGAGAGTTTTGGGTGAAACAAGGCCTTTACCCGGGCACAGCTGATTTAGATCATTAAGCACGAAAAACACACCATCCTGGCGGGCCTTCACCCACCCCGAAGTCCAACAAGGGAGGGAGTATACCAGTCAACTGACAAGAGTCAGGTTCGGTGCTCACCTGAAGTACACCCAAGCTATAGCACTACAGCACCAGGGGGAGGATCCAACGGATAAACCCGACACTCCTTATTTGCCGCACTAGCCCTTTAGCAATGTCTTCGAAGAGACTTATTACCTGCCGATAGACAGGAGCAAGCTTACTCCTGCCTCCCCTCTACAGCAAAGCGTGGCCCAAAGGGAAAACAAAAGGTATCCCCAGTACCCAGTATACATTTTTCCTCTTTACAGGACGCCGCACAAGGTAAACATGTGGGCTGGAAAACCAACGGTGTTAGTAAGAAAACAAAATAACTGTATAAATATGGAAAAAATTTGGGGGAGGGGAGAAAAAATGAAATGAAACTAACGCATTACAACATGAAACTAAAAAATTTTATAAATAATAATAAGTACTCTAATATAAATGAATTAATTGCCAATTGTTATCCATGTTTTATTGCAATATATGTATCTGTGATCTAGAAAGGAAAAGATAAAGAAATAATGAATTGAATGACAAGACTCTGAGGGTCGAAATTAGAGAAGGATCACTAGGGCACCTCGGGAATATGACACCCCCAATCATCTAATGACGAGTCCCCTGAAGGGGTTTATTCGAATGAAGAGACATGAAAACCAAGCGTTTGAATAATGCTACAAAGGTGAGGAAAAAAACAATGACGGCTCTGTAAAGCATTACAAAAGTTGAATTCAAACAATGTTTGAAAAATAGGATGGAAGACTTGATTAGTATATTAATGCAAGTGGGAAGTGCATTGAAGGGTTTGACGGTTTGTGCTTAAGATTTGAATAAATAATGTGTTTAAAATAATAAGTTATATTTCTTCTTCTGAACCTCTCCCTCTTCCGTATAATTATATAAATAAGTGGTATAATAATAAATTGGTAATGAATTAAAACTAAAAATAAATTACTTTTTTCTAATATTTCAAGTATATAAATGATATATTTAAGATACATTATTAAAATATATACATCTTTTACATACTATTTTGATCTTAAATTGATATTTTGCTAAATCCAAATTATAGATACATTTATAAAACTTTAACTTCAACCTTCTAATTGAAGGTTATTTTTAGAATATTAATGAATTCTGGTGCATAGAATTCGAACGCCGTGAATAGCTAATGAATCAAAACTCTGATACCAGTGCGTTTCAGAGAGAATATCGGTACCAATTACCGATGCCCGGTTTGATTAATATTTACTACAAACACAATATTTTCTCGTGAGAGTGGGGTTGATTTTCTTCTGTTTTAATGATCAGGCTGCAAAAGCTTATTGAACGGTTTTCTATAAATAATTGAAACTATGTATTTTCTCTCCCTTTCTAAACTGGAAATGCAACTTTAAATTTAAGACATTTTTCACAAACACACACACATACGTTTTCTAAAGCAATGACTTATACCATCGTTTATCAAAATGCAATGTGCGCCCCTGGGGGGGGGCGTGATAGCTACGAGGGGGGTGGGAGCATATTGAAAAGTCGAAAACAAAAGATTATTTAAGAAATTATTAATTTATGGAAAGTAAACAAAATACATTATGACGTAAGAAAAGGCAAAATACACATTTACACTTATAAATGTATTATTCCTGCACAATATATTTTATAATTAAATTACGATACTAAGTTAAGAACAAGTTTAAAAATTACCAGTGACCCCATGAATTTGTCACGTGTAAAATTATATCCAAAACTTAATATTTATCTTGAAAATTCGTATGGTTTAAAATTAATCCCTTAACTGCCAATTAAAGGTAACTCGATTCGCCCCCTAAAACAACCGTTTTCTACGTAGGGAGGGTATGTGATGTATTGGGGGGGGGAGGAAGAAAAGGAATAAATAAGAAATCCTCGGAAATAAATAAATCCTTCGCAAACGCTGTCAAGGTCATTTTATTGCATTCAAAAACCTCCGGTGTAATTTTATGGATAGCAGTGCACAGAAAACATCATACTTCGGAAAGACGTATATATACGTCCGGGGCGATTACGTTTTCATCGAAGGAGACGTGTATATATACGTTAGTGGTACTTAAGAGGTTTAAGTCGTGTTGTAGCTTTCGTGGCAAATTATAGTATTATTGAATTCAGAAAATTGTTATTGTATGGAAGGAAGGTGCGATGAAAATTATGATGGAATATTGGGTCGCAAGGAGTTAAGTTTGAGAAGCACTGACTTATATAAATATTTTTCGGGATTATCTACAAATAAAAATTATAACTTAGTTTAACAAGTACAAATACGAAGGCCGAGTCGCATTACAACTAAAAGTTCGTAAGTGGAACTGGCTTAAAACCGATCGTATAATAACATTGTATTCAATTAACAGTGTTAAAAAAGCTAGACAAAAAACACCAAATATCAAATTATGTATTTATAAATGGGGTACATAATGCATAAAGAATACTACACTCATGCCCATATAATATAAATTAAGGCTAATGAAGTTCAGGCAAAGAAAGATAAAGAAGCAAAACAAATTTGACTTATTTGTAAAGTCTATTTATTAAACAAAAGGTAAAGAGCAAAAAAGATGCTATATGTTTGACATAATTAATAAAAATTGCGATTTTTACTCCCAGGAGCAAATGTGAAAAAAGAGCCTATTTACAAAAAACAGTATAACATGGTTAGTATGATGGTTAATACGGAGTATGTCTCCCGGACGATGCAATACAGGCCTTACAACGCCTAACGCATGCTGAGTATCAAATTATCAATCTGATCTTGGGGAATATTACACCACTCATCAAACAATGCCCTCCGAAGTTCCGGTAGACAGGTGGGAGGGGGTTGACGGGCTGCAATTCGTCGGCCAAGTATATCCCACACATGCTCTATTGGATTCAAGTCCTGTGAGTATGCTGGCCAATCCATACGGGTGATATCCTCCGATGAAGGCATTCGTCTACAATGTTTGCACTGTGAGGACGGGCGTTGTCATCCATAAACAGAAATTCAGCACCCATGGCACCCCGAAACAAACGTACATGTTGTTCCAGAATGACATCCCGATAGACGTGGCTTGTCATCGTTACACTCTGAACATGCAGGTCAGTTCTGGAACCAAGAATAATTCCTCCCCAAACGAGCCATCCTGCACCACCGTAACGGTGTCGTTCAATGGTGTTCTCTTGGTGGTAACGGGTACCTCGCCCTCTACATATGAAAGTCCGGCGAGAATCAGACTGCCAACTAAACCTTGACTCGTCGGAAAACATCACACAAGACCACTGTTGCGGTGTCCACAATGCATGCTCTCTACTCCAGGTTAATCGCAGGCGACAGTGAGTTGCGGTAAGGGGAACACATCGGACAGGCCTACGAGCATATAGACCAATGTGCCCTAAGCGTCTGTACACGGTCTGCCTTGAAACTGTCGTACCAGTAGCTAAAGAGAGCTGACGAGATAGGTCTGATGCTGTGCTCCGTCTGCATCTTTTGGCAGTAACTGCCAAATACCGGTCCTCATTCGGCGTTGTAACTCGGGGGCGACCTGTACTGTAACATCTACTCACATTACCATCATCTTGGAATCGTTGCCAAAGCCTACAGATGACACTCTGTGCGATTCCAAGTTTCTTGGATACTTCCCGCTGCGTATGTCCACATTCCAATCGTCCGATAATTCTACCACGCAAAAAAACATCCAAATGCATTCTTTGTGCCATAACTATGCGGTTATTGCACTGAAAGGCTTTTAAAGCGCTTGTGAACTATTTTACTTCTTTGCCACCATTCCTTATATACCCCTCTCTTACACTCTCGTCATTATGACGTACTATCCGTGCCATCTGGTGGTTTCCTGTAATTTGCATATTCTTCTTCAATATGTGTTTGATAATTCTACAGGTGAAAATTTTATTTTAGAGTTCAATTTCTGTGTCATTCTGAATTATCCTTAATTTATGGACATGAGTGTATATAGCATTTTTGTATGTACAGTCTAAATTTTTAAGCTCTGTTTTATTCTTACTAATTACACTTAAACTTAATTTATAATTTAATATTTTTTGAGGTCATAAATGGGGATGATTGTGAGTCACATAAGTTGTAAATTAAGGCAAAGTACATATTAATTTATACTCGAATGATATGGGTGTATTATGAAATAAAGAAATAAATCTAATAATAACTTAGGTCAAAGTTTCCCATTTTTTTTGTATATCCATATATTTGGGATACATAACTGGCCAGTTCTTCCTTTTAGAAGTCATAACTATTTTCAATATTTTAAAAATACTTAAATATTCTTTTCTAATTTCTTGACTTTCCTTAGTGATCAAATTAGTATCTTGATCATAACATATTTAACCTATAGCAACCTTTTGTGTAAAATGTTTCTGAACTTACACCCAAGTTTATTCCAATTAGCACTCACAAACAATAATATGGATATAATTTGTTTTCCGTTTTAATTTAATTGAGCTTAACAATACTATATGAAGCACACGAATTTAATCTATTCACTAACAATTGTCCATAAATGTAAAAAATAAATATGTACTCAATTTTACACGTTATTGTGTGTCTCTCTTTATCGTAGCTATACGCATAATGTGCTATTGTGGTCAAAATTTTAGAAGGTCGTAAGTCGAGAAGGTATACAAAAATTATTTTTAATAAAAAAAATCCTAAAATTTCTGAGACAAGTGATAAATTTCGTAATAGAATAAAATCGAAAAACAATTCACTTCGATATTTAGAACAAATAAATCTCACATCCTCTTTTTTTCCCCTCTTCTCAAACAAAAATTTTTCAGAAAAATAAAATAATGGATTCTATTTCCATGTTTTTCTATGATTAACACAGTTTCCAGGCATTTATTTTTGTTTTTGTTTGTTTGAAAAGACCTTGTCTTGGTTCACACTTCAAACTTTTACCCTCGAGACACTAGCACTAACTTGTCAAAGACAAAAAGTAGATCTTTGAGTCTCCAAAAAGGGAGGGAAAAACGTATCTTTTGTCGTCACGTCGGCTCAAGGGAGTTTGAGTTGGCAACAAACACAGCTTTGATAAAATTTAGAAATCGATTTCAAAACGTTTCTGGGGGATTACAGGCGAACCTACATTAATTTGTCCAGTCCGGTATAAAACCTTTCAAGAAGTGAAGAAAGATCTTAAAGAATTTTCAAGTGCCTACAGTTAAAACTAACGGTAAACGTCCTATTTTTAATTAGTATTTAATGACTTCATTTTATCAGTGATTTATATTACCTTACTTTAATCTTCCAGAGATTTTATTAATTACGTGAGTAAATTATATTAACAACATCGTATTCATAAAAATTACTGAGTTAATTTATTTGAAGTAAAAAATATATTCGAGAAATAAAATAGGCTTGCATTTGTTCAAACTGATATGAACAATACATAGGTATTAATTTCAAACGAGTAATATAAAAAAAATTAAGTCAATTCCTACTTTGAAGGATTAATAGAAAGTATTTTATTAACGATTAAAAACTTTGAACAAGATATATATATATATTTCATAATTGGTTTAATAAAAGGAAATATATCCCAGATTGTTTGTAATTATTAGTAAGTTATTCTAAGAACTCCTTTTTGTAATAGTTGTTGTGTTTAGAGTAGAGTTTCAAGAAAAAATTATTTTCATATCAACATAAAGTATTGATGTAAAAATTTTCTAATAACTTTCTCAATTCTTTGTGTAGTATATCTAATTTATCTATAGTACATTGGAAAAACCTTCAAACTTCTCACAGTTCATAGGTTCATATTTCTATAAAAGCTTAAAGGTTTTAAATTTAATATAAATTTATGAGTTGAGTATACGTTTACATTTACTAACACATACAGTTTACGGTACTGCATACAAATTTAAATAATATTTCGTCAAAATGATAGAAGAAAAAAATTATTTTTAATTTAATGTTTTTTTTAAATTACTAAGTCAATATAAACGAGACTCTATAATTTTATTTTCATTTTGCATTTGCACTCATTAAGAGAAGGGAAGATAAAATTATAAGTTTCAGAATTTCTTTGAATGTTTAAAATTACTGATAACTGAAACGAAATATTAATTTCATTTAAATATATATTCATAAGTTTAATTTGGAATTTGAGAAAGCAGCAATTTTTTCAGTGCTAAAACTTCATTAAAAATAATATCCTAAATACCATATAATAGTTTCATCACAGATAATATTGATAATAATGGACACAAGATAAAATATATCATTTACATTCAGTTCATATAAAAAGTGAAGAAGTAAAAGTAAATTATTCATTCGCAAATAAAAAAGTATATATATATATAACGTAATTAAAAAACATGATTTGTCAATTTGAACTTGTGAAATGCTGCATCTTATTGAAATTGAATATTCACTTGTATTGATAATTTATTAAATTTAAAAATATTTGGCAAATTTAAAACTTATATAATATTATGTTTCCTTATTGGTAGATTTTTCAAGCAAGGAATTCAATTAGCTTAACTATATTCGTACTTGTTACAAATGAATTGTCTGTAACTAAGTAAAAGGTTTTATTATAATTGAGAATGCTGGAACATGTCTTTAAAATTACCATCATAAACTTTCACGCTTTAAACTTCCAAGCTCATTTTGTACTGCTAACAAGAAATTTCATCTTGGAAAAGAGGATAGTTACCAGACTTTATTCTCTCATATAGAAATGTTAATGAATTGCATGAGAATAGTTTTCCCAGCATGAATGATACGAAATAATGATGATAGCATATACAAAAAAACTCTGGACTTTGCAGGAGCATGTCTTTAAAAGTAAATAAATATGTTAGCAATTCATTTCATTCTATGATACCATACAAATTCCAATCATTAAAAATTCATTGATGATTTGCAGAAAATTTCCAATTATTATTCAAAACGAAAAAAATTTGAAAATAGGATCAAACTATTTCGCTCAGATAACTACAGTCTGGAAAGATCCTGTAAATAAATACAATAAAATAAATAAATATTGCTGTATGTTCTTTGCTGGATTTATTCTTTCTTATGAAAGTCTTTATATTGAAGAGTTATGCGAGCCAGTTTTACCATATAAATGAAGAGAAATATAAATGTTAAACGAACCGTACAAAGAATAAATGGGTTTTACCGATAACGCATCATTAAAAATTCTGTGACAATTTAAATTCTGAGTAATAGTATGATTTTTTCTTAAGAAAACTCATACATATCATAATCAAAATGAATGAATCTTAGAAATTCCAAGTTGTTTTATGGGAAGTTCTGCAGTTACTAAGCGATTCAAAAAGTTTTGAAATCTAATTCAAATCTAATCCACTCAACTGCATGCAGACTATCACATAAATGAAATAGTAATCATTAAAAAGGAATCAAGTATATAATTATTTTTATTATCATACCCTCATCATTAAAATTTATTTTTAGAAACTTATGTATCGTTATTTGTTTAAATTATAATCATGTATAACATTAATATTTAATTGCATTTAGGGCTACACACAATATCCTACAAATTTCAAAATTATAGATTTTTTTACAGAAAAAACCGGCTGGCTGGCGTGGTTGGTTTGTCGCTGGCCATCTACACCCAAGGTTGCGGGTTCGACCCGGCCCAAGTCGGTGGATTTTCTTGATGCAGAAAACCGACCGCGGCCATGTCGTATGATTATATGGCATGTGCAAGATCCTTAGAGTGTCTGTTTGGCTCGGATGCTCTCGGCAAAATTAAATCCTGGTACAAAGTTCGCATCGTCAAGAGCTCAGGGGCCTCCCTCTGTGGAGGAAACTGGGCGTCAAAATTGCTTACTGTAATTGGTATCGCCTATATGGTGCAGCTCTAAAAAAATGTTACCAGCTCCTGAGGAATGTACTTGGTCTGCAAAGGTGTAAATTACCAATAAGCAGCCCCATTGAAAAAAAAAATTTTTTTTGAATTTTTTATGGCCCATATAATTGGGAAGCTTGCCACCAAATTTCATAAATTAACAAATCAGTTTTTGAGACATTTGAAGTTTTCTTACTTATGGTTTTGGTTTCAGTTTCTTTTTAAAATATTTTTTCCCACTTAAATAATTATTCACAAGCAATTAAAATATTTTTTCACACTTTTATTGCGTAAAATGTTTATTAACCCTGGATTTTTCGCACGAAAAAAAAAACGAATCAGATATCACGCGCTGGGTATCTTATACCCATAGGTGTTTACATTCTAGTTTTTCAATTAAAGGAAAAAAATAGGAAACAAAATATGTTTCTTACACTTTTCAATCGTAAATTTAGTATTTCTGTCTTTTTTATTAAGGCAGGCAATACATCGATTATACACATCTTTGGAATTCGTTGTGGGTGAGTGCAACGAAGGCTAAAATGGCAAAGAAACTTTCTTCATCCGAAAATACTGTAGTACTATGTCTATTAAATACTGTATCCATCTAATTTTTCAAAGTTGAATTTCTTCAACATAACTACAATAATGCGCCGTAGCATAAGAAAGATTTTAAAGCTTGCCTGTGTTTTCAGAATCTGTAACGGCAATTCACGAGCAGAGTATGGCATACCCGAAGAGTCAGTATCTAAAAATGTATATTTAGAATCCGCCCGCAAGCTAAGACCCTTCAAAGGATTTGACCTTAAAGTCAGCTACACGAGGAGCTACCCAATTTCCGAAAAAAAAAATTACAAGGAGCATTAAAAAAAGTTAGATGGTGGGTATGACATATCCTGAACGTAAAAGTGCCGGGTTAAATACAATTTCCATTACTAATATAATATCTGATTGATTATATTTTAAGTTTTCATAGTTACTTAAGATTGATTTCAAGTCCAAATTTTGTTTTAAAACCTAGTTTATGTAACGTAAAAGCTTTATTAATTTTTTCATGATTTTGAATTCAAGTGTTAAAGATAAAACTGAATATTCCGTTATGTACCAAACTACATTGTAGTAAACAAATTGTAGTACTATATTTTAGTATATTTTATAATAATACAGCAATAACTAAAACTTCCTTAACACAGCCCCGATTTAAAACTGAAAAAAATTAAATTTTATGTATAAACCTGGCTGTATGTAGCTTAAGTTAGAATCATTGGTTACAGTGTATTATAGTGGCCCTTTGAATTTGGCGATTTTTCTTTGGATTTGGCAATTTTATATATAGATATTATGGTGAGATAATGAATTCATTCTAGCTTCCGGACACCTATCGCTAACTGAAGTAGCTTGGCGATCGATTTTGGTCACCAAAAGTAATTGAGATCGACAAAAGACCTCCCCTTCCTCCTGTACTACACTTTAACCGAATCATTATTAGTTTGTACTCATATATAAATATTTGTCTTTCAAAACGTTTGTCAAAATATTATGTAAAGAATAAGGTGGATAAACTGCCGTCCCAACAACAAAAAATATTATTTTTAATTTAAATAAAATTCAGTCATATTTAATTAAAACAGTGTTTTAATGCAGAACATACATTGGAAAATATTATATTAAAAAGTTAGAGCGTTAAAGGCGTTATAAGTCCTTACAAACTTAAAGTGCGTTTCTGTCAGACTGTCGGTTTTGAAGATAGAAGTGTTTTTTAATCTGTAAGGTTTTTTTTCTGTAAAAGATAGAGGCTAGGAATTTTTATGTATACTCACAAACGTATGTTCTATAAAAACTGGTATGGATTTAGGGCTGAGGGTATTATTATAGGGCTTTATTTTCTTAAAAATTCTAAAATAATTTTAAAGAATTTTGTTTTTTCCATGTTTAGATAGAAAAATAATGATTAAAAATCAACAAGCGAATATATTTTCAAATGCATTATAACTTTTGTTCACAATAATCTAAGAAAAATAAATAACTTAAAATGACTAAAAAATTTTATAAAGGGAGGATTTTAAAAAAAGTATAAAAAAAACTTCGAACATTTGTAATTTTTTAAAATTGTAAAATAATGGCTAGAGAAACTGGCCTTGCACTTTCAGAATCAACTTAATAATATAATTTGAATATGAAACAAATTATTTTTACTAATACTGTCTGCATTTTTTAAACGGTACTGTGTACTTTAATACGTAAATTAACAGCTCAAGGCAATTAATTTGCTCAAGAACTAAAATGGTATTAGAAGTGTATCGTATAGATGTGAATAGCTATTTTCTATATTTTTCGAGGATAAACCTAGGGTAGTTTGTCTATTTGATTATCTTTGCTTATTTTTTCTAGAAATTACTTTAAAATGCTTTAGATTCGGTTCCTGACTGTATAAAACATAGTATGGTATTTAAATACTATTTTACCAAATCGTTCCGATGAAAGCTTTTACATATAAATCAAACTACATTCTTTCTAGTTATAAATATTTGTGCAACAAACGAACTCGGCTCCTCAGATTTCGATTGAGAAATGGCAAATTAATCAAACTTATGATACAGGTACATCACGGTGAGAATATTGACATCAGTTACTGATGCAGTTTGATTAATAAGTGCTACAAGTATGCAATTTTCTTCTGAAAGAGCGAGATTAGTTCTCTTATTAATGAACGCACTGCTAAGCTTTATTGAAAGGTTACAAAATAAATTACTGAAGTTATCGTCTATCTCCCTTTTAATTGGATATGCACTTTAAATTTCCAGATACGCTTTAGGTGAGCTTATATGCAATAGGCAATAACTCAGTTGGCACTATTTTTCAGTATCAATATCGTCCATTAAATAATATCAACTGCAATATATTAATATTTAATGTGTAGGAATTACTTTTAAGTACGTTCATTATATTACTACAACCGAACTCTTTTTTTCTGTTTCTATAAAAACAACTATTCATAGCTCACAGGTTTGTTTCAAGTGTATAAATTCTTCTAATTTAAATTAACACTCATATTTTCTATTGATTTATGTATTTTTCCTTGTACTTTTAAATGGTATTTTAGCATTTTCTATGTCACCGTAATATGAAATTGCACAAGCACATTGTCGAGACATGGCATTGCTATAAAATTGTAGTTATTTTTTTGGTAAGGTAAAAACTTACACAATATCAAAGAAGCACTGAATTGTCATCTTCCTTTTTTAGGATAATCTCCGAGGAATGATTTTTAGAGTAAATGTTCTGAAGATAAACACAACAATAGTACATCATTGATTGTTAAAATCATCCAATAAATCTGTGTCGTGTCCATTTATGGGTCTATACCAAAGCAAATTTTAATGGCTTGTGCAAAAAATCAGAAATTGCATTATTGGAAACTGAGCAAGGAATATTTCTATTGTCTTTTTACAGAATTTTGAGGAAACGCATTTCGTATACACTCCATTAAAGGAGTTAGATATATTCTTGAAGTTTGAGTCAGTATAATTTTCGCTCCGTATAAGGTCTTTGAATTATAGTGTTTGTTACAAAGATTATTTTTTTGTTTAAAAGGCTTCCCTGTACATTCTTAAGCATCAGTTTCATCGAACAATTTTACCACATTAATTCAATTGTACGGGATTGGAATTTTCTTTCCTTAAAAGACAATTGTATTCCATAATATTTAAGAAATGTAGATGTAAATGTCATTCAATAAAATCACAATTTCGTACAGCAAAGGCTTCTTTCGAAATAATTCGAATTATTTCGAAATTTATTTCCTTTGTTATTTTTAAAGGTTTTAGACTGCTGATCATGCGAATCCATGTGCACGTATTTATCTCATATACGAGCCCATTGGTTTCTGCAATTTCTTAGAAATCCTTTCTTATCGTGGGAAATACGCGAGGTTAATTTGTAAACAGTTAGTAAATTGAAAACTGTTAGGATGTTGTAAAACTAACTTGCGCAGACGACGGTTTAACATGACAAATTTTCGCTCTTTAAATAGATCTCAATTTTCTGTCAGCACTTCTGGATACAATTTCACACCTAAAATATCATCTAGAATTTGTGTCAGAAGGTGCCTTTTCTCCCCACTTACAAACCAGTGATTCCTTTTTTAGACCAGGTGAGTTTTGTTAAACTTTTTAACTACGCAGTACTAACTTGGAAGGTTTTTCATTATCCTTGAAGCTATTACAAATTTAATTTCCTAAAAAAACTTATTATATTTCATGTTACTTACTCAGATTCCATTATGAACGGAATTGCAACAGTGGGAAACATATTTGAGCTTTGATTTTCTGCATATTATAACTATTTTTGAAAGATTAAAAAACAAAAGAAAAATTACCATGTCCTTTACTGACATATTAGCCAATTTTAGTCTCACGTTTTTAAGCTTTTTACTATTTTACTTTCCTTCTTTAAAAGTTGTACAATTATTCATATAAGAGTTTATTATTTATAACAAAAATAAATATATTTGAAAGTACAGAATGCATGATACAAAAAATCGAAAAATGATGACGCGTCTCAAACGTCCTACAATCAATAAAAGCCATAATAAAATCCCTGGCAAATCAGAATAAATAATGTGATTTTTTTAAGTGTTATTTGCTTAAAAGTGGTAAAAGAAGAGATTCTACGGGTTATGTATTGCTAAAATAAGTACCATTGCCCAGGCTTTTTGTTTTTGAATATATCCTTTTTTTTTAGTAAAACTCCTAACTTATACCCTCTAGAACCAGCATAAAAATGTCAAAAACTTTAAAAAAGCAGGATTCCGAGTCCTAGAAAAGGATGAAAAACCAAATATATTTTGTCGTCGTGGCGGCTCATATGGGAATTTGAGTTCGGAACAAATATATTTGCAATAAACTTTAGAACTCTGCTTCAGAACTTCGATTTAGGATTAGGGACGAATCTGGAAAACTTGTCTCGTCTGGTTTGAAGGTCTCGTTTCAGAAATGTAACGCAATGAAAATAAAGAATTTTTAAATTCATTTTTTTTTAAAAAAAATGTCAGTTTTTATGCAAAGTAAAACGAAAATTTATTATTTTACATGTTTTAAATTACTTAGATAACTTTTTCTGAGTATTGTGTTTTAAGTCTTTATTATGTTATTTAAAAATTATAAGTAAATGCGCATCGTAGGAAGAGTATAGTTTACCGATTTTACGCTGTACGTTAATGTTTTCGCAGAAAGTCTAGGAATTTTAAAAATAAAGGGCAAATTTGATTACTCGAATTTTCCAGTAATTTCTTTTAGAAGCAGTTACTCAAGAACATGAACATTTACAAAAATTCTAAAAAATACCCTTGTATCCTTCAGTGTGCTTTAAACGGAAAACTATTAAAAATTTCTCGTGAAACAAATAATATATTTTTTACCCATTCTTGTGTCGTCGTTCTAATGTACTCAAAAATGAGTTGACAAAATAGTTTTTAATGTACAAATATCTAATTTATTTATGAGATTTATAAGCTCTGTAAGAAAGACTAACCTTAACTATCAAAATTCTGAGGATAATAGAAGTATGTTTTAGAAAAAATCTATGCATAAGTGTTTGAAAAGTGCTTGAATCATGCTTGAAAACCGGTTAAACCGAATTTTTGTAAACATTTATCCTATTCATAAAAACCTAGTTCCCTTGAAAAGGAACGAAAAATTATGTATATATATATATATATATATATTTAAGTGATAAAAAATTATACTACTTTTACTCATGAAATAACCATACTGTAATTTATTTAACTTTAAATAAAAATTTTATTGCCTGAATGAATTATAAATTTTTAAATAGGAAATAACTATTTTAGCAAAATAAGAGGAGTTTGAGTGCCAATAAATTTATAAAGGGCAAATAAAAGCAATACTTTTATGCCGTGATTTTAACAATGTCAACAATAAATATTTTACCTTTAAGTAAATAATTTGCTTACATAATATATATTACATATTTCTTTTTAATATAACATTTAATACAATTGTTTCAATTGAACACATGCCTAAAGTCGGTGATAATTCTTTTTCAATTGGTGGAAATTTCTGTACCAAATTATGTTCGTCCATAACTATATGACTTATTGGAGCATTAATTTTCTTTAAAATATCATTTTTTTTTTTTAAAAAAGGAAAAAAGTTAGTAAGTTACATTTTTGTTACATTTTTATTTTTTAACATAAATATTGATAAATTTTTTCCATTTTTGGTTTAATTTTCATGTAATTTTTAAATAAAAATTATTGCAAGAGCTAAATTTTGTACAGCATATATTTTATATTCCTTTAAAGTTTCTCTATATTTAAAGTAAATCAATTTCAAATTTAAAGTAATAGATTATTTATAATTATAAACTATTTCCAAACTAAATTTCGGTAAATGGATTTTTCCAAGTACGAAAAATCAAAAATCAATTGTTTTAAAACCTTATTTAAGTTTTGCAATCCCTATTTGTGATGCTATTATGAGCGTCAGTAAACAATTAGCCTTTAAAGTCAATCTTAACATACTGAACATTTAGAGTACTGCATATATTTTCTAAAAACGTTTTCAGAAATATTTAATTTAAATTCTTTATAAGCAATAAATCTCAATTTTAAAAAATTCAGGACTCATTAAAGCCCAAAATAAAATCACAATAATTGTATAAAATGAAATAATCATTTTCCTTGAAGGTACACGGCTCCCAGAGCGGATAATTTAAATAACTGATACCATCATTAGTTAAATATTTATATACATCCGAAATAATTAATTTAAATTATTATCTTAAAAATCAACGTGGAATACGAGAAATGGATAAGATTTCGCGTTTACATGAGAAAATAATTCGTGTAATTTAATTATCATTTTTAATGTCAGTTAACAAAGGTATTTCTTCCTTGTTTTAAATTACTTTTAACTAATTAATTTTAGATTCAAACTTAAATTTTCATTTAAATATTTTCTAACGTTTAATCATGATTAACTTGGTCAAAATTATAGAAATAAAATTTCAAACTAGGAGTTTTCCCAAATCGGTATTTTTAACATTGCAGACCTAGTTATATTACCCAGGAGCTGGCATCACTTTTTAGTGCGGCTCCATATAGGCGATATCAATTGCCGCAAATAATTTTGACGCTCAATTTTCTGCCTAGAGGGAAGTGCCTGAGCTCTCTCGATGTGAACTTGTTCCAGGAATTGAATTTTGCTGAGATCACCCAAGCCGAAGAAGCACTCAATGAAAATCCAGCGACTTGGGCCGGGATGAAACCTGCTACCTTAAACGTACACGGCCAGCGACAAACCAACTACGCCTCCCTGCCGGCAATTTAAGAGTGGTGTTCATTTCACATGGTATTTGACATTATTGATGACTTCTCCAATTTGAACATTGAGTTTAATTTGGAAGAGGACGCTTTGCAGAATTCATTAATAAGCAACATGCTAATTAAGGAATTTATTATGAGTTTCATTGCAATAAAATTAGATCTTTAGTAGTTAATCGGAGGTATCTGTGGCACATACCAGAAAAAATAAAGTAAACTTTAGGATTTGTTTTATCCTACATGAAATTAACCAACGTTATTTCGATCAGATCATTGTCGTAATTTTCATTAGTTATTTTTCTTCTTGTCAGTAGTATTAAGAGGAATGTTAATTATTTTTCTAATGTCGGACTAGAAAAAAAATAATTCAATAGAAACCAAATTCTGAGCTACTCATACAAGTGAGTGGAGAGGTACTGAAGCTGATACATCAGTATCCTTATTCCCATATCATGTTTATATAAGAAAATCAAGCCTTCACCAGTATAACTTGTATTAGCCTCTCTATAAGTACGGTTTATAGAAGATCAAAACCGAAATACATTACTTATAAGTTACAAGAGTGTTAGTTAAAGTTTTGCATATCACGCGACCTTTATTTATTTATTATATATTTGAGCAAATTTAGATATCTTACATATACGGAAATGAATGCCACAAATATCGGGTTCCTTGGATCATTACATAAATCTAGATATTATGGTTTGATCAAATTATATTAAATAAATAGATTTTGTTTTTCTGCAACATAGGATAAAAAATATTTAGTTATTTAGATATTCTGGTTAGAGATATACTAAAGTTTTTACTAACTTAGTAGGGTTTTGTTGTTATATAAACTCACTTTATCATCCAATTTTAAATGTTATAGATTCATATTTTTTTATTATTCGTCGGTTAAAATCAAAGAATTTAAAACACCAGGAACGTACCACATTTATATATTGCTCTTAAAACTTATAATTTGAAACTTTTATCTGATTGTCATTTACTTTGTGTTAATAATCATATTTTATCTTTATTTAAAGAATATGTGAACAATATATACTCTGCATGAAATAATTTAAAGTATTTTTCATGATCCTCCATATTTGTTTTACATTAATTTATAACAATGATTATTGTACTATTTTATGTGAGAAGGTATTAGTAAATATAAATGAAATTAAGCTTACTTGTAAAATTTATTTCTATATTCATTTACAAATACATAAATTATCAGTTGCATGGTTATTAAAACCTGTAACATACTAAACAATTTTTTTTTTTGAAAAACTCGGAAGTTTTGTAGAAAAAACAATATACATAATCAGAATATACTAAATCACTTTACAACGGTATGTTATTTTAGGAATTTCAGAAAGCATGTGAGAGACTGTAGCTATTTTTGTCCAGAGAGAGAGAGAGAGAGAGAGAGAAATGGACTAAAAAATAGTTAGCAACTCTTTTACAAGCCGTATGGTAATCCGTAATCTAATTATGCGTTCTCTTTTTCTCTATCTTCTTTTTCTACATGTGTGTTACTGTAATAGCATTCACAACAACCAATAAAATAAATATCAGGCTACAAAAAGTCTCTTTTTATCCCAAAGAGATCCTAAAAATGCTAATGCATCAGACAACTGGAGTAAAAGACGCTAACAAAGTTCCTTACAAGATTCATGACAAAAAAAAAAAAACTAATTTCCTCCATTTTTCCTCAAAGAGTAATTTTTTCTTAAAAAAAGTAGATTCGATCGGTCATGCTCAGCTATGATAAATACTCTTTTCCACCGATTTTTACCATTTCTTTTATTTTACTTGATGAAAGCTCGTCTCGACACAGCATTGTGCCCAGTATATTCCAATCTTTTGCCTTAGAAAGCCAACATAAAAATGTCAGGAACAAGAAGTAGGACTTAAAGTTTCAGAAAAAGGAATCAAAATATCCTTCCCGTCTGGTGAAGCTTTGCTGAGTTTTGTTTTGCAACAAATATAACAGAGATTAGAATTTTGTTGTGGGATTATAGAAAAGCCCAAAAGATTTGTTAAAAGTCTTGCTTGGAATTTTTGTAGAATTAAAGCGTGTTGGCATTGTAAGAGGTTTAAATCCATTTTTTTAGAGTTTTCTCTGTATTTTTATGCACACTCTTATTAAAATGTTTTTCTTCGCATTCATTACAAATGCTTACAAAGATTGCTACTTATAATTATTATCACAATTCCTTTTACATTACGGTACAACATAATGTTGTTGGTACGGTGTGAAACTTTGGACAGATGATAGTCATCTGCGGAGGCGTACTCATCAACAGGCTTTAGTACTAACATACATAGTCCATCACATATACCCAAAGTATGACGTATGCAACAATAACTATGTGCTAACTTTAACACATCTGTGACGTCGTCACAATGGAGGAATCGCCCCTATTCATTATAGGCTCCACAGCTGGGAACACGTGGCTTTGGCGGAATTGTGAGGGGTCGGGCAGCTGGACTGTCGGCGACAGTGTGACTGGCAAACACTATGGGATTGGCATCACTGCATTATTTTCCATTCATAGGCAGTGATTGTCCGTCTTGAAAGGCTGGCGCCTCCGCAGAAGGCGGCGCGATGTTTCAAGTGCCAGATGTCAGCCAAGCCCTTGTCGCCGGGGACCTTTGAGAGGGACCGGAACTTTTGTTATCTCTGCACGAATGGAGAACGTGCAAGACCATGGTGCCGGGTGCAAAACCTTGAGGCCTGCCAATGGGGATTGATGAGGGGCATGGAGTGGATCCGCCTCTAGAGTTTAAAAGAGTGGACCCAAGAAAAAGAAAAAAAGGAGACTTAGGATAGACTCCCACGATAGATTCCCAAAACAGAATCCGGCTGACGAAGGAAGAAGTGCGATGGCTCCCGATCAACTATTACGATAGACCTCCGAGACGAAATCGATGGACCGAGGAAGAAAGCGCGAGGCGAGGGCTTCCCGATCTAATCCCGACGATAGACTCCCGAGACAGAACCCGATAGACAAGCGAGATTGACTCCTGAGACGGTCAACTAAAGAAGACGCGAGGACCGGACACCCATGCAGAACTAGCTGGCTGAATAGAACGAACACCTATAACTAATTTTTTTTTCTTTCTAGTGTTCTACTGAATGTTGTACTTTATAATCATTTGATTAGATCACAGTAAAATGGTATTCTTTAATAATTAGCTTGGCGTCCACGACGTTACACTACATAATGCACTACTACTAATATTATACATAATTATTTGTAGATTATTTGCGTTAAAGTTAGGACACGCGGATAATACAAAAAACATTTATTGCGTTCAAGAACGGCTTGATTCCATAAAAAGAAACTCATAGCCTCGAAGTCACTACTTGAAACTGAACAAGTGTGGTTACTACAGTGTTTCTCAAACTGTGGGGAGCGCACCTTAAAGGGGGGCGCAAACATATTGAAAAATTGAAAACAAAAGATTATTTTAAAAAATTATTAATTTACTGTAAGTAAACAAACAAAATACATTCGGACAAAGTAAAAATAAAATTAACATCTGTACTGATATAATACATTTATAAATTATCGGTATGTACAATGTATTTTATAATTATTTAACAAAGCTAGGAAAATGTTTAATAATTACTAGTGATCCAATGGGCTTATATATAAAATTAAAAACAAAAATTAACACTTATCTTGATAATTTGTACGGTTTGTAATTATTAATTTAACTGCCGATTGAAAGTTACGTGATTCGCTCCCCAATGCCACAGTTTTCCACTTAGGCAAACTTATGTGATGTATTCGGGCAAGGAATAAATAAGAAAATCCTTTGAAATAAGTAAATCCTTTGCAATCTCTGTCAAGGTCCATTTATTGCATTCCAAAGCCTTCGGAATAATTTTATGGATAACAGTGCGCAGAAAAGATCGTACTTCGGAAAGACGTATATGTACGTCCGGAGCAATTAACGCCTTCGCTGAGCGAGACGTTTATATACGCCGGTGACACTTAAGAAAAAGTTGTATTCCAACTTTAGTGTCAAAGTATAGTATTATTGAATTCAATACATTATTATTTATATTGAGGGGAGGGGAGCGCAATGAAAATTATGGTTGAGTATAGGGTCACAAATATTGGAAGTTTGAGAAGCACTGGGTTACTAGATACTATGGGATATATATGCACTGAAATGCCTTTTGCCAAACATCAATAAACATTCGGTTCGGAAAAAGAAGCAAAACAACGTTAGAAAACATAAAATATTGTGAATGTTTGAAAAATCCAGACAGCATGTTATTCATTTTTAGCACCCTTTTATTAGTTTCACTTGTATGTAACGTAATCTTTGAACTCAATTTTATCCACTTTTATAGGTCAGATTAATTCGAAATTTTGCTGACTAGTCCAGGATCGATGACAATACAATAATTTAAAAATTCTGTGTCATTGTCCTGATCAGGAACATCAAGATTAACGATATTCCATTTTCAGATTCCATGCTGCACCTGGTGACTAATTTTTGATCCCATTTCTAGATTTGGCGACTAAAAGATTAAGTTACTGCTTAGTTTGATTAACTATAAAATGGTCTTTTTTAGATTTTAAGCTATAAGTTTTAGAAATAAACTCTAATTTGCACAGTGTTCAGTTGAACACACTAACTGATGTTACACTTTTCATTTTAGAACTTCATAAGACTTAGAACGCCATAAATGAATAATATTTGTCAATTATATTAAATGTTTAACACTATATTAGAGTATATGTTGCAAATAAAATAGGTGAATTGTGTATCTTTATTTGAGTGTTATGATTCAAATTACCTTCAGACATAAATTATATAAATAAATAAGGATTTTCAAGTCAAAACAAATATTTTTTATTAATGCCATTGAATAAAAAAACCAGAGTAGGAGTCCACAATGTAATACTACACAAAATGTTGCAAAAATTAACCAAATTGTAAGAACAATTTCACAAAACAAACCTACTAAAAATTCAACTTTAAAACATTTCATTAGTATTTTTAATAATCTCTTTCAGAACCTTTAAGTAAAGCTTTTAATTCTAAAATACTTAAACATTTTGTAAAGGAATTCCTTTATTATAATCATGGAATTTAACTATGAATGGCTTTTTACTCCTTTTATAAGTCAGCTATTGTTAAAAATAATAAAAAAACAAATGCTTTAATTTAAATGCGCATTTGTATAAATTTAATAGCAGTGAAAAGATCCATAGTAATTAAATAGCTAGACTCTTTTGTTCAAAATGTACTCTCTGAAAAAAGTAAGTGCTCTTATTAAAAGTTTATCTAAAAATGAAACGAGAGAAACGTTCTATAGTAATTAAATGACTAGATTCTGTTGTTCCAAATGTATTTTTTTCAACAAAAAAAAGAGTGATCTGTTAAAAGTGTATCTAAAACAAATACATACCAGATGTATAGCTTAATCTATCAAAATCATCATCACACACACACACATACCAGTGTATCTGCAATTCTGTATTTTTTTTTTTTTGCCTTTTTTCACATTTTAGCTTTTTTTTTTAATGCCATAATAAGCTTTCGTGATTCTAGCTCTGTCAGCAATAAGCAGGGTCATTGAGGTGTAAAATACAGGAGTTTCTTTGGCTGAAATAGGCATTCGCTATATATTGTTCATTAAAAATATCAACAGCTTTATATACACCTGTTTTCAAAATTAAAGTTGTGTAAAACACTTTTGGATACCCGTAACCTAGAATATTTTTAAAGTATTACTATAAACAAAATTTAGAACAATATTATAATTAGAAATATACAAATTCATAACATAAATAAAGAATCGTAATTAATTTTAAAAATAAGAGTATTAGTATTTTTAAAAAACTGGCATTGACATTTAATCCAAGCTTGAATATTTTCAACAAAAAAAAATTGAAATGTTTTTTAATACACCTAGAACAAAAATGTAAGTCTCAAAAGTCAATTAGAATTTGATTTACAAAAAACTGCCAAAAAGGAAAAATGGAATTTTTAAATCAAAAAAAGGAGCACTTATATTTATATATATATATATATATACCACCTTGAAATGTCAATGTATCTTTACGATTGTTTAATTGCTGAGATAATCGAGAATGGGGCACATTTAAAAAGTATTTTAAGTCTTAAATGTACACTGACCAATAAAGCGAAATTTCATAACCTTTTAAGTGCCACCGACGAATATATACGTCATGCTCAGCCAATGCATTAATTGACCCGGACGTGTATATATATATATATCCTTCCCAAGCTCGATTATTTCTTTGGGCTGTTATCAGTAAAATTAATCCGAAGGTCTCAGAATGTAATAAAATATCCTTGCGTGTATGTAAAGGATTTACTTATTTCAGAGATGGTTTGCTTACATATTCCTTTTTTTCTCTTTCAAATACACCGCATACGATCACCTATGTGAAAAGTTGTAGCCCTGGGGCGCGAATCACATAAATTTTAATCAGCGCTTAAGGAGTTAAGAAAGTAATTAGTGATTTGAGAAATGGTACCTGAATGCATGTTGAAATTTTAGTTTCGTTCGGAAAAAAGCAATTTAATGCAATTCACATATTCTAAGAGTCGTCTAAATAAATGATCGCTGATAGCTTGTGTCCTGCAAAAATGTAAAGAAAGATTTTCCGATCAAATCGTTGCCTTAGAACAAAATCAGGTTTTTGTCTTGCTGGTGTTTTGAGTGATTTATTTGAGTAAGATTGCTTCTCTTACGTCGATGTTGAATGCCTGCACCATTAAGTTTTGGGGATCATGCTATAAATCAAGATACTAAGGTTTGATCAAAATCTAAAGGAAAAAGCGATACCTTTCGTATTTATTCTTTTGTGACATCAATCCGAGGATCGTTATTTTCTGAGTTGTAAATCAAGTGGAGGGTTGTAAAGTAGATACGTGGTAGAAATTTTTAAATCGTATATCTATCTAGAAGCGCAGTGGCTGAAGAGAAAACAGGGGGAAAGGTGAAATATGGATTTATTTATTACACCTGACTACCGTACTATAAATGGCTTCAGTAGGTCGACCATTTACACGTTTCCAATATTATTTTCGGTGCAAGAAATGTAAACATATTATTTATTTTATATCATGCAAGTAATCAAATTCAACCATTTATGATTTTCAAAGAATAGAGGAATGTAAATTTGTATTTTTGTAATGCAAATACACATTTTGGTTGGAACTTTTCCAAAAACATAACATAAAACAATTTCTTGTTTCCTTTATGCTTATATTATACAAGTTGTGCAAGTTTTTTGCATATTCATATCCTTCTAGAAAGTTTATCAAGGATTTGAAGGATATATCTTATAAGATCAATAGTTATAAATAAACTTATTCTAAGAAAATTGCTTTAGTTTAATGAAAATATTATCTTTTAAGGGGATTGGACTTGTGAAATCAAGAAGGCTTGTGCTTTGAAATCGAGAACAAAGGTATAAAAAAAACAATATACTAAGAAAATCTAATTGATCAAAATGGAAGACATTTCGTTTTCTAAAGTTTTTACTAACTTAGTGCAGAGAAGTAGGGCTAAGATTGCTTTATGGAATCCTCAATTATATATATACAGTAAAACCTGTTTTTGTGCGGTTGATAGGGACAGCATATAAAAAATCGTACAAAAATATTGGACAATTTTCATAAATACTAACATATAACAAGCGACTTTGTCGACATACCACAGAAAACACTTTTATGCGGTGGATAATGAAAGCTTAAAAAAAGTCGCACTTAAAAATATGAAATTTATGAGAAAGTACTTCCAAAGTAATAAATAAGTTTTTGTGACGACGGTCGGTTGGTAAGTTGCCTGTGAACGTGACGATAACCAGATATGCATGATTGAAGCTCTTTTTGGAGTTTCAAACTCCCTTGAATTGGTATATATTTTTAGAAAATGCTTTTCCAATTTGTTGTAAATCTGTATCCCGGCATATATTGTGTATCAGCTCTCAAAGAATCCGATTCTTCGTGTTTGTCTCTATAATCTATCATATTATTGATAAAGTCATTGCCCTTAAAGAGTTTCTTATTCAATCAAGTGCGAGCTGCTAGTGCGTTGTGAGAAAGCAATGGAACGATCCAAAGCAATCCATAAAATTTTCTACCGTAGATACTTCTATGATGGATCCAACTACCATGTCATGGGAGAGTTGTTAACTTATCGAATGCTATGATCTATGTATCTTACTAAACTGAAATGATCTGAGTAGAATATTCATCTAACAACGCGTGTACTTCCGTTGCCACTTTTCTGTCTTATCATGCATTGTGTATGAAATTTGCGAGATTAATTTCCATTTACTGTGATAAATTTTGTATGTAATATTTATTCAACTTAAGTTTTTGCTTATTTAATTTAATGTCTCAGTTTATTCAGTATAAATTGATATAAATATATTAATTACTCGTGTGTGTATGTTGACAAGTACCATCACTCATAACCACATTTATAATTTTTCAGGGCTGCAACCAAAGGAAAAATATTTTGTAATGCTCATAGTCTAGATAAGATTATTTGATATTTTTTATATTAGAAAGATATAATTCATAATCATTTAACCCTTTCGGGACGAAAGACGCAAATGCGTGCGCAATGGTAGGGCCGGAGGTTTCTTTCCGAGCGACCCTCATAGCCCGGGGATTTATTGTAATTAAGCCTTAATCCATAAAATACCGAAATATAAACGCGTTGTTCAATATTGTTCTATTTATTATACGAAGGCATATGATTTAAATATTTCGTATTAATATACTTTATTTAATTTAGTCAATTTCTATTTAAGTACAGTTTTTAAACATTTTATTGCCTGTATTTATAAAAGTTTGAAAAAAAAAGACAAATTATGTCTACAAGATCAGGTCGACCCGAAAGGGTTAAATATGTATGCATATGTTTTAATATATTTAGATACACAACACGATGCTTATCTAAGTATTCAGAAACGTATAAAGTCTGTCATCTAAGGTAATTTTTTAGTTAGGAAATTTTTGTTTTGTGAGTTCTCTAAAATGATGCATCATTTTCAAAATTAAGTGGGAAAACTTCGGTTTCCTGTTAAAGTAAACGCATGATTGCAAAATATAATAACTTTAGTATAACATTGAAACAGTTACGAAGACCTTACTTCAGTTCGTATACTCATATAAACTAAAAGCGTAAAAACTTTTCATCCATAAAGTACATTGCCGTGGAAAATGCGCTTGTATAATATATCACTTTCATATAATGAGCAGTGTTTTTCATCTCCCTTCGGATCAATATTATACAAGAAACTTGTGAATTTTATATTTAGAAGGTGGGGAAACTTGAGACGAAAAAGCAAAATCAGAAAACTTGACGGACAAAAAAAAATTTAAAATGTGAAGGAAAAAAAATGTGTATAAAAGATTGAAAGAACCATGCCATTTAGAAGTACAGAAAATAGATTAGAGTAGAAAAAGAACAATATTTTAAGTATTTAGAAAACACACATTTTATGTTTACATCTATATACAGAATGTCGTTTGCACTATATATGGAAACGATTTTGTAATTCATTCTCACGTTTGCCTATAGAAATGAAACTTTAGCATCTTCCAAATAACGGTCTGCTATGATGTTTTCTTTTGATTGCAATGAAAAATAAAAATATTTTTAAAAGGTCTCCTAAGATTGACATATGGCTAGAAAGGTTACTTATTTGCGCTTTACATAGAGAAATTTTCGTATAAAAAATTATAAGGTGGTGTAAAAATCTCGATTATTGCATTTCAATAAAAGGTATTCGTAATATTAAATTTTAAAGAGAAAAATGTCCAGCTGAAAGTTAAAATGAAAACATGATCACGAAAACTCATCTTAAGACTGTTCAAACGCAGGCAGCTATCAAGAAAGTGAAATTTCTGACCCTACAATAAAATCCACCGACTCAAAGATTTATACCAGCGACAATCTAGGCATGTCTTCCGAAACTTTAATTAAAATCATTCATAAAGCTTTAAAATAAAAGATGTTTAAACCTAACGCTGGTCCATTTTTTCAAACATGTTGCTGATAGAAAAAAGCTAATTGTAGAAAATTATTTTTAAAAAAACTCCTAGCTGCTAGAAAAAGGAACTTGGTGGTAACACTCGATAAGGTATGGCTAATAAAAGATAGGTGACTGTAATAAAAGATCAATCTACTTTTTCTCAACAGAAGAAAATGACCGTGCACAATGGATTCCGTTAGTGTACAATAAAATTTCCAAAGGGATTAATGAAAGTTCTAGAATTCTCTAACGGCAAATTAAAAAAAAATTCTCAAGTAGAATCAAAATTAGTTTCCTCTAATACCAGCACAATATTTCAGAATCAATTTTTGAAGAAACTCCAACCTCATATGGAAAGGACATTGATAAATTTGAGCTTCATATGGACAAAGCCTCTAGTCACACGTCTAAGTCAACTGCCACTTATTTAGCAAAAAAGTTTCGAAATCGGAAATAAACTGTATCCGATTTGATGAAATGTATGTAAAATTACCCTACGATTCTCCAATGGATTTTTGTGCTTTCAGTTTATTAAAACGAGCCTTAGGAAAATGGCACCAAGGGTACTGAACGGACTTCAGATAACAATTGAAGAATGGAGTAAAATTTGGATGGCTGTACTAAGAAAAAAATTACTTTTCGTATGTTGTAATATCCTTTTAAAGGTACCCAACATCTTTAAAAGAGAATATTGAGGTATTCTTATCTCAAATATATTAATATTTAATTACCTTATACAGCTTTATTTAATAATTTGATTTAAATATTTTTGGTACAAAAAATGCTTATTTTCTGTCTAAATATTTTTATTCTCTCTAATCCTTTAATGAATATGATATCTTAAAAGAATTTTATCGTAAAAAAACCTAGTAAAATGTATTTATTATGCAATCAGAAAAGAAAATAGAAATCTGTTTATTAGAAAATATTTTTTATAGATAATTTTTTTTTAAAAAAATATCTTTCGAAATAATTTTTCTTTAAATCTCTATTGCTGTGTTTGTAATTTCTGCGTGAATTAGATAAATTTGGTATATCATTTTTTTTTCTTACGGTTTTGCATTTTTTTTGTTAAGTTTCTATCCGAAATGCATTGCGTAAATATGATTCATTTGACTTTTGAAAGATTATTTTTTATTAATCGTAGGGTTTTTTCTTAAACTTTCGTAAAGGAATTTTATTTTTTCCAAACAAGCAATAAAGCTTCATCTTTAGAATTCTCTCCATCTACTTAGATGATCGTGAAAAGAATAGAATTTAGAATAATCAGAAACTAATTACATATCTTCCATAGAAAAGCAAATACATCATTCTACCAAAAAAAACTGTCATTTACATAGTGTTTAATACATATGAACGAACTTTGTTGTGTTAAAGTTAAAGAATAAAAACAATTCAAATGTATATTTGAATTTTCAAAAGCTACTGAACAATTTTCAAGAAAATTACGGAACTCACAATTATTTTTAAAATTGTCATAATTACGCAGTGGGCCCATTTATGTTCTGCCTTGTTAAAAATCGGGATTTAGTCTGAATACTGGGTCTCACTGTATTCACAAATGAAGATAATATGACGGACTCAATCTCTCAACAACTATCGGGTTAAAGGTGTTCACGTGACCACTATAATGTTCAGGGATGAGATCTTAGAGCTCTGTGGAAGAAATTTCAGAGGAGGCAGCATCAATTTTATTTGTATGGCCTACAGTGTTTGTCCATATAGAATTTGGCTTGTCACCGAATACCTCGAGACAATGTTCAAACGATATTGCGGTTTACCTGATCGCCAGATCTCAATCTCATACAACACATCTAGGATGCGGTTCAGTACAGGGGAGCCCACACCCTTGGCGAGAATTATTTTGGTTGGCTATAATTGCGCCTTCTTGGTATATCTACTTTCATACATTAGATATGGTAAACCTAACTATTTTTGGAATTTTCGTGTTTTGTCAGCGGGCATTTCGAATTTTGTTGTTGGACACTGAATTGGAAGTATGGCTGCGTGTATGAGTGAATATACCTTAGATTTTTTTACTAAGAAAGAATTGATTGAATGGTGTATGAAGGAAGGACTGATTGCTTTGAGTTATGAATGTCCTAAATGTAATGCGTGTATGAGTGAATATACCTTAGATTTTTTTTTACTAAGAAAGAATTGATTGAATGGTGTATGAAGGAAGGACTGATTGCTTTGAGTTATGAATGTCCTAAATGTACTGAGCAAATGGAATTATATGAACGAAAGAGTGCTCTTTTAGACGGATTTGAATAGTGATATTGAAAAAAAAAAGTGCGAATGCACATGTTTGCAGAAGTATAAGAAAAAATTCAGGATTTTCTAATTGTAAGTTAAGTATGTATGATATTTTGCATGCAACTAAAATGTGGTTTGGAAGAATTAATTAGAACTAAAATGTGTTTTGTGGTATGAATGATTGTGTTCGAAGGTATGTTCCACCATTACCTCGTATGATATACATGACGGCGCTCCAACGATCATTCGCTTATCCATGAGACCCCTTCAAGGCTTTTTTAAAATCTGCTGTCACGCTGTACACTCCACTCGGAAAAATATCAGCAGTAAGAAAGTATGTGCCGTTTTTATATTTTTTATCCTAAATATATTTGATTCGTTTCTGTATTGTTTACATATATTTTCTTTACACAATCCACCTGTGTCGCTACATTCACTTGCAGCCATTGTTGGGTTTGCTTGACGTCATCTCGTTCTGACTTGGCACTTTTTTCGGTTTGTCGCCAAGGGTGTGGGCTCTCCTAGGATTTTACCCTAGGATGATCTTGACAAAATAATTGGGGGATTCCAGTTCCATACTAGAACACTCCCAAAGTTAAGAGCTAACTTTATAGAGGAGTGAGAATTATTCTCTCAATCCTTCATAAACATCCTCATTAAGAGCATGATATTTTGTTGCTAAAGCTGCAGTGCTTTCAGGGGTGGTCATAAGCAACCTGAAATCATTTGTAAGTGTCATCTTGCTACATTATTTTTGAGATACCATGGTTTCATTATGGTATATCTTGCTCATGAGCGAGAAGAATTATTTTTTATAACTTTCTTAGTAAAATTAACTATTTTCATACAAATTTTTCCTTAAAATTTTTTAGTTTGAAAAATATCATGAAAATATGTACATTTCTATCAAAGGTAGACGTGTATATGCGTGTGTTACAAATATCAGTAAGGATTTATATTTCTTAAAATATGGATTAGTTTGTAAATAAATAAGACAAACACTATTACTAAATAATAGTGCCTTTATGAATATACTTTCAGCTATACATTCACCGATAAAAAATTTACAAAACAAATTCCATTCTTAATATTTTTTCTAATTACGATCATTTTACATAAAAATCCTAAAGAACTATTGCAAAAAAGTTAGGCATCCGACACATTTGAAAACTTCATATAAACTAAAATAGGATGCAATCCAATTGAAAATGTTTTATTCAATGTATGAAACGCTTTAAAAAATCTTAACATACTTGAATATATATTTTTTTCGGGTTAATTGACATTATCATATTTAACTTATTTTTCGGGTTCTTGCTTAAAATATTAGCAGCTCGATTATAGTTTTTAAAACCATTTAAAAGTGTCTTCTGTCCATCTTTACACTAAGCGCAATTGGAAACTATTTTTAATTATACTTCTTAGTAAACGAAATATAAGTTTTTGACCAATTTTTTAATCAAAGTAAAATATAGTTATTTATATATTTTCACTATTCGAGAATAAAAAATTTCTTAACAGAATCCGTTTGAAAAATATAATTTATATGCATACAAATATACATACAAAATTAAAGAAAATATATTGGATTTTGGACATGAATATATTTTTGCATACATATACATCATATTTTAAAATTTATTACAATCCTCGGCTTTCTACCGATCCAGTCTATACATATTAAAAGAGGAAACACAATGGTGATATCAATAATTCCTAAATAATGCAACGTACGTTTTATAAACTGAGCATTTTATAACACACGAGACAGAACTATCATTTTTCCTTACATAATGCTATTCTCCACGATACATATTTCTTGTCAGTGCAATGAATATCTGGAGGCTTCGCAAAATACAATTTTTTCCTGTCTTTCCCATTTAAAAAAAATGTATTTCCATTAAAACTCTCGAATTCTTTGCTGCTCCCAAATGCCCTTTTCAGCGTGATGTATTTGGGCAGGGACGGGAATCTCATAAACTATGACGTATGGATAGGTAAAGTTATTTTTAGAACCACTCAGCACAGGGACAATGTGCAACTCTGGTTAAAAGAACGAATTCCCATCTCCCCCCCCCCTCCAAAAAAAAAAGGTAAGGCATATATGAATATTGCTTTGAATTTCGGTATTCAATTTTAAAAATCCATTCAGTGTACTTATACTTTTGATTGATGAAATTTCAATAGTTTGCATGCAAGTATGAATAATATAAGAAAACTCAAAACGAGACGGTGGTGTTTGTAGATGTAGAAAATTTAAATTAAACTTGTTACTAGAGGTTTCAGATGTTTAGAAACACAATGCATTTGCTTTCCCAAATGCTCGGCAATACTAGAGAAAAAATAAACCTTCTACTATCAAGTGCATTTTTAAAATATAGATGAAAGCTTTGAAGGTTAAATTATAAAATTTAAGTATTCAGAGTGCATTGAAATTTGCATACATAGTTTATCAAAAATATATACCAGTACTATCGCTGTACCTTGGTTGTAAATCGAACTAGACTGTTTTGTAATTCCTATTTTTAAATTATAGAATTATATGTTTTAAAAATTTTAGAATACAAATAAACTTAATAATAAAAGTAACTAAATATTTATATGTTGAATTAATAAAATGAATTATTCATATTGAAACCCAAAATTTAATAACAATAATTAATATCAAAATGTGGTTTATAAATATACCTTAATAAAATATAATATGAAACGTATATTTCATGTAGTATTACTTAAAAAATGCATTGCTTTTAAACTGATTTTAATATACATTTAAAATATTTTGAAAAATATCGAAAGTTAACCACGCCATTTATTTTAGTATAATATAATAGCAGATTATAAGAATACTTTTGCAGAAATGTAGAGTTAAATGTATCTTAAC
Organism: Trichonephila clavata; assembly: GCA_019973975.1. Classification (NCBI taxonomy): domain Eukaryota; kingdom Metazoa; phylum Arthropoda; class Arachnida; order Araneae; family Nephilidae; genus Trichonephila; species Trichonephila clavata. The sequence continues at coordinate 103,873 of BMAO01022842.1, forward strand.
TCTTATTTAAAATTATATTTTTATCTGTTAAATTATTGACATTTAATTTCTTTTGTCGTAATTACAGAAAAAAATATAAGTAATTTTAAACTGTGAACATTTTTATTTATATTAACTATGAATTTGACCTTGTTTTATGGATTATATATGATTGAAATAACATCCGTATTATTGATAATGATGCATGAACTTTGATTTATGTAAACGTACATTTTTACAGTCTTAATACTTAAGAAAATTAATAAAAAACCATATAATATGAATAACTACAATATTTATATATATAAATTATTTCAGATTTTCAGTTTTCCTTTTCTTGATATCTTATACTTCCAAAGATAAAGTAAGTTTTGTAAAAGAAAAAGCACTTTTATCTGCAAAAATTAGCATTATCTTCAAATTTTCATAGAATTTTTACTCTTTGAAGAGAAAAATTTAATTTAACACTAAGAATTACATTGCTACCTTATAAAATACCTTGCCATACATCATCAATATACTTATAAACTTGCGGTTGTTTCTTTCTATTAAGACGCATTTTTATTTTATACATTGAGTATCAGTGTTAAAGAAGTAATTGAAGTACAACAATTTTCAATTAAATTTTTGTTAAAATGCGTTGTTTTATGTATCATAATTTTTACAATTTAAACAATGAATTTTACTTTCTTTTAACCAGATGTTTTACGTTATGTAAAGAACATATTTTTTTTCACTTTTTATTTAGTTAAAATAATTCCCTACATAACTTCTTTAATTTTAATATAAATACGGGCAATTAAACTTTCATGTATGAACATCAATGGTTTCAGTAAATAGTGAATTCATAGAACAGTAAAAAAAATATATGCATAATCTTCGATTCTTCGTCTCACATTGACTTATTAGTTAATACATTCTCATAACTTAAGAGTCAGAAATGTCACGCGTAAATATAGTATGATTTCAAACTTTTAAGATATATTTAAACAAAACTCCAACAAATTATTTATGGCATTCATAGGCAGTAAAAAACGAAAGAGTGTTTAACAAAAAAAAAACTATAAAAATATATATCGAACAACCCTTAAGATAATAGATAAAATTATATTTTACCTACAGGAAATTTCGACGAGGGCATATCAGGACAATTATCTCAGATCATATTATCGCACCCAATAGATCAGATTATTATCAATTATAACATAATAGTTGATTGGTTTAAATTCATTTGATTGGTTTATATTCAACTAATTGGTTTAAGTGAATGTTGCTTGATTAATTGATTTCTTTTCATCATAATTAAAGACTCCATGGACTTCAATAGTCGAGTGGTCATGGTCACGAACTCGTGGTCTTCATTTTTGAGTGGTGGGTTCGTGTCCTTATGCCATTAATGGCCAGCAGTATAGACTCGCTGACGAACGTTAAATTTGTCGTAGTCCAAACACCTCATAGCTGGGTGTCAGTACTGATGCCGTTCATTGAACTTGGTGGCCCCAGTAGCCTAGTTGTTGAAGTAAAGGACTCGGTGACCGCCGTGTCCTGAGTTAATGCCGAGTACCGCTGAAGATCCACCATGTAGGGGAGCGATGCACGTTAAATGTGGTCCTCTCGTTGGAGTGGTAGTTAAAAGAGGTTAGATGCCAGCTAAGGTGTCATCCTTTCCACTTAACCCTGGTTGAAAATTACGAGGTCCGTCTCCAAATGCCATTAAGTAAATGGATAGTGCGACGTTAACATTCTCTGTTTCTCCCACCCTCCCGTGTCCTTGGTTCAAAATTACGGGATTCATCAGCAATAACCCTAGAGTAGCCTAAAAGTGTAACGGTGACTATAAATCATTCTATTGATCTCAACTTCATCAGATATACTTGCAACACCAACATGACGATTTTTAACCAAGTCAGATTTAAAAAACAGGAACACCTCTACACTGCGGATTTTAAGTGGCACCATTTCTTGAATCCCCAACTCAACAGAAGCTACAGCTGCCCCACGTTCACGACCGTTATCAATCTGTTATAACAGATTGAGTAAATGTTGCACAAGAAGCTGTTTGAGAATACGGCTATTTTCATAATTTTAAAATCAACTCCATAATCAAATATAGTATCTTAGTGTTCGTGATTACAAAACCCTGTGCAGTATTGGTGGATGCCAGTTTCGAGTCCTGGTGCTATTGAAAACCCACCATGTAGTGGGTTTAATGCACGTTAAATCTGTCGTGATTCAAAGCCCTAAAAATTGGCAAGATGCGGAAGTTAAGAGAGGGAAAGGGGAAGCAAACGGAGGTGCCATTCTCGTTACTTGACCAATGGTCACAATGATGACACCAATAGCATTCGAGTCGCTTTGTAGAGAGACGAAAAAACACTCACTCACTCATCCAAGATCTCCCCCTTATAGCCTATTGCCTATTGCATATTAGCCCTATAGCCTATTGCCTCCCCTTATAGCCTATTGCCCTTATAGCCTTCCCCTATTGCCCAGCTTCCATTGAGTAATTTTTGAGTCAACAGCTAACCAACCAAATTGGGCCAGCGTTTAAGTACACGTCAGGATCATCTATGCATATCTTCTGAAAAAATAAAGGTGCTATATCATGCATCGTTCTCGTCGTCTCACCGTCTCCTGACCTATTAGCTTCTAAATACTTACCTTTGAATCAATAGCTAACTAAACGAACTGAATGTTTAACATGACCAAAGTTTAAGTACTCGTTACTAGTATCAATGTATATTTATTGAAAAATGAAAGGTTCCAACTCAGACGTCATTCTCGTCATCTAATCACTGATTCATCTCATGACATACCCCAATATCTCTAATGCATAGATTCCTATAAAATAATTCTTGAATCAATGAAACTGAGTCTTTACTATAGCCACAGTTTAAGTACACGTCTACGTACATCTGTTGGAAAATGAGTGATTCCAACTCAAATGTCATTCTCGTCATTTAGCCGTGATTCATCTCAAGACCTTCAGCTGTAATTATACTGTAAAACTTATAAAAAAATACAAATCATCAGCTAACCAATCAATTTGAGTATTTGCCATGATCATAGTTTAAGTACACTCCAAAATTATCTACGCATATCTGTTGAAATATAAAGGGTTCCAACTCATATTTCGTTCTCGTTGCCTTACCTTGATTCATATCAAGACCGGCTTTTACAGCTCTGCTGTCCCGCTACCAAGAAAATGCATCTTGAATAAATAGCTAACTAACCAAATTCACTATTTACCATGACCTGAGTTTAAAAACACGTCATTAGTTGCCACGCATATCTGTTGAAAAATAACAGATTCCAATGCAGATGTCATTTTCGTCCTCTTATCAGGATTCTTCTCAAGAAATACCCATGGCGAGTGAGAGAATATTAACGTCGTAATGTTAAGCTACACGAGGGCTTTTTGGCAACGGACCTTGTAATTTTAAACCATGATCAAGTGACGTGGACGACATTTGACTTGGCACCCCCTCTCCTAACTACCACATCAACGGGGCTCTTGACAGATTTAACGTGCATCGCCCTCTATACGGATAGTCTTTAATAGTACTGGGCTCGAACTCATGATACGCCAGCCACGAGTCCGATACCTTGACCACTTGGCTACGATCTGATGATCAACTAATTGCTACCTTGACCATTTGGCTTTGTTATGATCATGAACTCCTAGCCAGCGTGTCATGAAATCGAGACTGTTGTTTCTTATGCCACCTGATCTTGACTGCGTCAGATCCAGGGCCACGAAATTCATTACGGCAAGGGGCTCGATGTACACCTGTCTTTGGCCTTAGCCTTGAGTACCATACAGGTGACTGTACAATTTAGATCGGTTATACCTAATTTTTGAAGGAGAACACCCTAGGGAGGGTCAAGGGTCTCCCACCTATCTTCCCCATCCCCTAACCTCACGAGAAGACTTACGGCTCTACGACTATTTAGAGTACCCCCATGCCGCAAAGACACTGTACAATTACAAGTACTAGGTCAAGCCTATGATTTCAAGCCTAGTAGCGCTAACTTGCTTTCGTTCAGAGGGGCTGATGCGCGTTAAATCTATAGAGTTTCAAATTCCTCCTTTTGGCGTGGTAGGAAAATTTGGGGAGGGAGAGTCTACTTAAGTTTCATTCTTTTCACTTGACCATTATTCGAAATCAATAGTTCTGTCGCTCAAAGTTCTCTTGTTGCTTTAAAGAGCGACATTAACACTCACTCACTCAAGGCCTACCCCTATAGTTTTATTGTTTTGATTCCAATAAATATTTTTGAACCAACAGCTCCCACCAAATTGATCCATGATTAGAGTTTAAGAACACGCCATCAGTATCCACGTACTTCTGCAATATTACATCTGGGTCAATATGGCGTTATTAATTACGTAAGTTTTTTAATGAATTTATATTTACTATAAGTAATAAGCTATTCGATATTGTATGTGCAACACAATGTTAAAAATATGCATTTAAGTTACGAAAAAAGTTATGAATATGGTAATCCGAAGTGGTGTTGCCCCAGTTCGATACAATTCAAAAAACACGGACGTCATAACAATTAGAATTCGTGAAACGCGTAGAAATAAGTTATGTAATGTTTTGGGATTACTTTTTCTTGAAATAAATTTAGTCAAATAAATATTCATGAAATGTAACGAATAATAAATAGAGTTTGATACATTGTTTGTGAAAATTGATTCTTATTATAGTTAGAAGGCATAAATATACTTTTCTCTTTTCTGGAGTTAATTTTCAAGATCAATGAGGCATGCCATTTTTAGAAACGGGTTTTACTGCCTTGAAATAATTAATTTTCCTTATTACCATATTCAGATAAATATGGTAATAAGGTGAAAATGGATATAGTAAGGAATGCTTGAAGAAAAATCTTATATTTTTTTTAGTAAGGTTTCCAATTCTCGAAAGTAAATCGGCCGTTACGTGAAATGTATAGGCTGTATTTATTAATTTTGTTTATACAAAATATATTGTCTCGTTTTTATTTCCCTATTTCTTAACTGGAATTGATTACTTGTATTTGCTTCCATTCGAAGGTGTTTGTAATATTTATACTCCATTTCACAATTAGGTATGGAAAAAAATTGCTATATTTTATCTGATAGAAAATATCTTCGATTTGTGTGTTCTTGATTAACTTTGTTTAAGGAAAAAGCACTTGTTCTTAAGTATGCTTATCGTTCATTAATGGTGTTTAGAAATGAAATAATTAATGTAACAATTTACTTTTTAAAAAGTACTAAACTTGGATAATTTAAATATCTATATAGAAATTAAAGTCTAAATAAACTTCAAATAATTGAGAATCCTTTTGTCAAGAAATCCAACGTCAAAGGCTTTCTTTCAAAGATGTGGAACTATAAATGCATAGGTATACATATTTATATAACACGAATATGCATTGTACACCATATGCCAGTCATATTATGCCCTCAGAGTATTTTCCCATTTAGGTGAGCCGTAGATTAAAGCCCCCGAAGTGCTTCAGCGATTATTCATCTCTTGCGTAGCACTTATTGCTTAACCCGTTTCTTTTTTCTTCACTGTACCTATGTCACATTTGATTACGACAGCATATTGGTTATGGTCAAAAAATCTTGGCACGTGTTGTTCAGTGACTGGTTCAAGTTCTGATCCAACTTAAGGGCTTTACACATAGAAATAATGCACGTTGAAATTGCCAAAGCTCAAAGTTCTCCCATTGGTGTGATGTGAAAGTTAAGAGAGTGGCGTGTCAGCTCTGATGTTATCTTTTGAAGGTGATTGAAAGTTACGAGGTTCGTCTCCAATAGCTCTCGCGTTGCTTTAGGCCATATTTTCCCAAATTTTTTGAACTGGAACTCTCTTTTCTAGTAAATATTTCGATACCGCCCCCTTTTCTAGTGAATATTTCGATATCGCCCACTCTAGAGAAATAAGTGTACATTATACATAGTGAAAACAAAAGTTAAGTTTTAAAAAATATCCTATTACTGAAGAAATATATTTTTTAATTTCATTTTTTTTTCTAAAGCCGAAATCTTTTTTTTTGGGAATCTGAAATATATATTGTTAAAAATATATTTAAATGTGTAATATCATAATTTAGACATTGGTAGGATATTGTTGGAATTGAAACGCTACTGAATTTCTTCTTCATTTAAAAGAATGGAATAAAAGTTTTAGCTTACCTTTATAATGACAGGCAGGGAGTTTGATGATACTCATAATAAACTAATGCTTTCAAATTAAATATAAATTGACAGTTTCATACTTTAAAAAATCACGTTAATTCCTGGTTAACCTATTTAATTATGTTTCTTGGATAATATACGTAATGATATGCAGTGTACGAAACATGTTTCCTACTGCTCATAGACAAAGACAACACTTGCATTACAGAAATTAAAATGCACTATATCATTCAGTTTAATTTTGGGCCTGAGTGTAATGTAATCTAAGATTTTCATCCACTTCCCGAGCTACCGAAATATGTGAATTTTCGTACATGTGATATAGAAAAATGATTTAAATGCATACAATGAACATAAGGTAAACATTATTGGTTTACTTTTGTTAGTACATAATCAGCGGGTTTTTTTAGTCTTTTTCGGGTAATCTACCCAAGCCCCTCCGTGCCATCTCAACGCCCCCTAATTTTCTCTGCGTCTTTTACTGCCCCCTTGAAATCCTCAAATGCCCACTAGGGGGCGTTATCGTACACGTTGAGAACCTATGCTTTAGGCAATGCAAATTTATATGAGTAAAAATAAGAAAAAAGAAAAACAAAAAAATTATAAAATTTCTATTCAAAATGAATAATTATGAGGATGTAAGGCAAGGATTTGAATGTTTAAAATCGAAAATAAGCAAGAATCCTATCATTGTTGAAACATTAACAGTAGAAAAGTAATGCATTAATCAGTACAATCAAATAAATTATTTTTTACAAAAACTTACAAAACTTTTAAAAACAAAAACTTTCAAAACTTAAGCAAATTTTCTTACAAAACCACTCTATCACTCTATTTACGGAACTATTACACCTACAGATTGAAAATTTCGCTGGCAACATTCTTACATGAAGTAGATCAGCTACAGAAAAGAGGGGTTTGTGAAAAACTACCCCCCAATTGGCATTGGGAGGAGTTAAGGGTCGGTGTAGATAAATATTCCCGTTTTTGAACTATAAACCAGGCTTGTTCTTTTCATGTAGAGACCTAGAAAGAATGAATTTTGCGAAAATTATCATATTCCTTTGAAGGTGTAAGAATCCGTAACAAAAGAGGCTTTTCGAAAATTGACCTTCAAGAGGAGTTGCGAGGGGTTTAGTTTGGTTATTGATAAAAATTCCTATTTTTGATTTGCTATATCCACATAGTTGAAATTTGGTATGGATGTTTCTTTTGTTGAATAAAAGAACCGTTAAGAATGAATTTCACTAAAATCGACTCCTGTTGGAAGATGCTTTAAGTTTCTGGGACTTACTGGAAAAAAAGTTTCGCTTTCGTACTCTACTAGACCAACAGTTATGAAATTTGACATACATGTTTCTTTTGTTGAATTCAAATCCAATAAGAATGGGTCTTACGTAAATCATTCTTAAACTAGCTATGGGTTGACTCTCAAATTGACTCTGAGTTTTTTTTTTTTTAAATTCCGTTTTGGGAACTATTATCTTCAGACTTGAACTTTCGAAGGCATATTTATTTTGTAGAGCAGAGATCGACTAAAAAGGGTTATGCGGACATACACTTTGGGGGAGGGGGTTACGGGAGCGTAAAAGATAATTCTTCTTCAGAAATTCAAGTCCTTTTCTTTTTAGATCAAAATGTGTGAGTTATAAGAATGTTTTTCTCAATACAATGGATCGTTTTATGCTAGGACTTCAGAAATCAATAATTTATAAACAGTATACATCCATATATACAATATCATGAAATACCCAATGGAGACGGTGGTATAAAATTACTAAATGGGTGGAAGGTATGTGACAGTTTGTGATTGTGACGGCAATTTGTGTGATTATTTTTTATTGTAAAGATTCCATTTAAAAAAGGATCACATTTGAATACATGTTATACTCTAAAATTACAGTTCCATAAACTTTGTATTTCATCATCAATTTCAGAAAAATAAAAAAAAAATCTGTTTAAAATTTCATTTATCTTCATTTAGGTCGACGGCTAGACCCTAGTACAGGCAGGAAAATAAATACATAAAAATGGGTTCCAATCTTTTTCAAGCTTGACCTTTAAAATAATGATGCATCATATTTTACAATAAATAATGATTTATCGAAGACGCATAGGTAGGGTCTCCGTGACAAGACTAATGAAACGTTACCTATTACATTTCTGGGTTTTTTGCTACAAAGTGTCACATGATAAATGGCACATAATTTCTTTTAGTAATGCACTTTCAACTAGGCTTCAGTGTTTTACAATGTTTAGACGCAAACAGTTTTTTTCCCGTACTTTCTTTTTTGAAACTGACGTAAATATATAATGTACATACTAATTATAACGACAATGTATTTTTTACATATATAGTTAATACAGAGATTGGGATTAGTTAAAAAAAGGGAAAAAAAGGAATGTGCTTCTCAATTTTAATTAGCATTTGAAGAGTAATCTAATAAAAAGTCGCAGAATTTACGTAATTTAGATTTTAACCTGTATTTAACATAACAAAGGTAATTTTAAGGGATTGTACTTTAATTAACAATACTTTCAATTTATAATTTATTCCAAGACATACAGAACTCTAATAGACTGCTCATTCTGGTATAATTGATTTAATTTTAATCAAATCTCTGAAAAAACAAATCGTCTGACTCTACTTAATTTTTGTCAAAAAACTTTGCTTAAATCCAATTTAAACTTTTTGATAATCTTGTTAAATAAAGTATTTAGATACCGAACTTTTTTAGTAATTCATTTTATTCTGAATAAGGGTCTTAACTAAATCTTTAAGGAAATAGAAGTACTTTGAAAATACCTGGAAGCCTAAATTTCAAGAAATTTTAATTTAATTCAAGTTTATGTCTAGATATATTTTCTTTCAAGCTATCTTTTCAGACGTGTTTGACAGTCAATGTAAACGTGAAAGTGGATTTTAGTAAAGTACAATTTACGGGGAAAGTTTTAAAGTTTACATTATGCAAATTTTGTTCCGATGCTTCTGAAATCATTTGTAAATTGTAGTCCAACATTCCTGTTAAATATTTTATACTAAAGAGTAAAGCCAGTTTTGAAGCTGAAAGCACGCAGAAAATCATGCATAATGCATGTATTTAAACTGTGCCGTGTTTGAAATAGTTGAAGCTTTTCTCTTATACAACAAAAAGTTTCTATACAAAATAAATGTTGCTTGAATGAAATCAAATGAATCATTTAAATTACACACATATATATATTTACAAAACACAATGTCGATGTTGTTTGTAAAGTTTCTTTTTATTTCGTCTTGAATTTTATGGATCGACTTTACTGCAAATTTACTGTAAAATAAACCCATATATTTGAATAAATTCTTAAAATTATACGTGTTATTTATATTATTGCTGCAATATCCTAGGTTTTATTTACATTAAGTTTGAAAAATTGTTTGTAAACAAATAAATGTCTTAAAATTATGTTTAACCCAGCAGTTTTAGTTTCTACAGTGAAGAGTCAATAATACTACTGAGATTATATTATTTTAACCTATATTGTCTTGTTAAATTTATAATTATTGCTTTATTAAATTTATCGTAATTTATTAAAGAGTGATATATTTGTGTTTAATATTTATAATTCAAATCGTTTGTATCTTAAATTGGGTATATATTAACAATTATATATAATTCAGACATGTTACAAAAAGATGATTTTTAAAGAAGCAAATTAGATTAGCGCACAGGACAAGGGGCGGACACTATAGTAGTCGCGTGGGGTGACTGAGTCACCCCAATCCTTGTTTTTAATAATTTTATTGTACACGATAAAACCCGCTATTCCAGTAAACAATTTAATTAAAAAAGTATAATTACAAACTTTAAGAACTCTTAAATTTTTCTTCGATAATTTAAGAAAAAAATTCCAATCAAACTGAGTAGCATTACAGACTTTAGGTAGCATTTGAAAATTTTCCTTTCAACTCAAATGTTTCTTGTTCATCGCTTTTCTCAAATTTACTAAAGCTATCATAATTAATACTCATTATTTCAGCAGATTCTTCCGCTTGAATGATCAGTTTCAACTTCTTCAGATAAATATCATAGATGCCCACTTCTCTTTTATTATATTCTGTTCATTTACACTTATATACCATAACGAGTCATATAACACAGCAATCCAAACTACTAATTCATTCACAAGGGGGAAATGTAGCTTTTTCGCACAAAATATTTTGGATCAAAAGTGGTCACGCAGGAAACTCAGTCACCCCAAGTAGTAAAAAAAAAAAATCTTTGTCAATCCCGAATAAAAAGGGAGATATGTGACAATTACATTTTAGTTTCAATTAAGACTGTAATATATAAGTAGATATTCTCAAGGTCAATGGTAACAAACTGTTTTCCCAGAATTAACGATTTCCTGAACCTGGAATGACTATGTACCCCGTGCGTCAGCTCCTGGGTTAAAACAGTATTTCATGGGGGACTAATTGTATTTTTTAGCAACACGTAGCGTTTTCCTTTCGGCAGTTTAAATAATTTGGATATAATACGCATAAATCATTGATATGATTGTTACTTGAGCTAACCATAAGACGTTGCGTGACTGTCATATTTGACACTTACGTTGAAACTCATCAAAGTGTGCAGAAGGGTTATCTAATCCTCCTTACTTATATTTTAATTTCTTTGGATAGCAAAAATGATTTCTGTTGCCTGGCGGAATTTCGACTTATTAAACTGTCAATAGTTATTTTATGTCTACATGGATGTCTTCATATAGATGTAAAATCCATCTGAGTGATTCATATTGTGTTTGAAGAAAACGCTATTATCCTGGGATAATTTAATACATTTAAGTGTAAAAGACATACAATTTCAAAATCTGCATGAAACACAAAATAACTAGAACTTATAAGAATATTTTTATTTAATATTCTTTGAAAGTCGTGTTCTCCGAGAGACCAAATCATTATTTAAACCGGAATGTAAAGTATTTTGTCTTATGTATAATATTTTCAAATACTGGGTGAAATTTAGAACTAGGGAGGTACACCAATAGCTATTCCATTGTCAAAGTGCAGGTTACTTATTTTCAAAGATTTCTCTTTAAAAAAAATTAAATAGAATTAGAAGTATCTTTAAAAAATTTATAATGCAGGTAAAAAAAGGTTTATTACATAGAACCTCAACATGAGAGTAAATATATACAATTGTGGACAACTTTAAGTTATTACAGTTGTCGTAGTCTCTCACTACCCCTATGATTATTAACTCCCCTTTGCACATTATCTAAATTTGGGTATGTTGGATTCATAATTAATAACTACGTAAATAATAAATCACTATTATTTATTAATCCTTATGATAGAAATACACAAATATTAATCAAACTTTAAGAACAACAAATTATAGTGGAGTGAGATCAGAATTCAATTATGAATGACGGAACACTAACTGATACCACGGGGAATAACGCATACAATCAAACTACGCATTTAAATCTAATCTATAAAAATCACAGACCTGATATCTCTTTAAGACTGGATTCTTGACTACTTGAAGGATCTAAAGAGCGGTTTCAATCCTTGATATCTTCAGTTACGCCCGAACCGAATTAATGGATCTTTTTCAATAATCTTCCTTCAGCTAACAAACTTCACTTAGTTAAACTAATCTCCTAGAATCACCTTCTTAATCAATCACGTAGTTAACTCCTCTATCAAAACACGTAGTCATCCTCATCTCTTGATTTCATTTCTCCCTTTTATATCTCTTTCGAACTCGCTAAACCCGAAACTATCTTATTTGCATAAGTCACACTTTTAGCTCTCAGCGGGGATTGGTTAAAATAAATACAATTTAAAAGAATTTGGGAGAAGGTTAGTGAAACGCGTAAGCACCCGTCACAACCCCCCTCCGAGAAAAAAAGCGTTACTTATTGAAGGTCTAAACGACCTGCAAGAACTCGCTTAATTTACCTAACATCTGAAAAACACTGAACCTGCACAAAATTTTAACTACTCTAGAATGCCTAAAAATACTGAACTTGTAGAAAGTTAACTCACGAACTTTATAATGCCTGAAAATACTGAACTTGTAGAAAGTTTTAACTCACGAACCTTAGAAACTTAAATTAAACTAGCACACGTAAATGACTATTCAAAAGGGGTACTCCACTCTAATTTATTGCTCTTGTACACATTTACAATCCCTACAGTGCATCCCATTCGGGCGAAGATCAGGGGAAAACCTTTCAAGGAAAAAACCCTGATCATGCACTTTACTTAAGTGCTAATATAAATAAAATTTTACATTAATATCTTCTCACGACATTAAAGTTTTCATCGCATCACTATGCTCAGGGACTGCTGCCCTGAAAGGAAACCTTGTCAATTTTTTCAAAAACATGACATTAAATGCACAGAACTTTTATACAACTTCCTTATTGACATAAAATATGGCATACATTATATTATATATATATAGTTTAGTAACAAAATAACCCTTATCTGGTTTCATTTTCAAAAATTCCCAATCAATCGCGCTGCGCTGTTAATGTTTTTTGTTAGTATTCCTAATTACGCCGCGCCCAGAAACCAGACACTACTTATACATCTTAATAATTACACACAAAAATATATACATTTTTTACATAGAATATATTACAACAAACAATACAAGTAATCTCACATATAAAGCCTCGTCTATAATGTGTAGCAAAACAATTGCAATTCAACAAATGTTTTTCCCCAATTTGGAAAAAAATTAAATACGAAAGTCTTTTCAACCGATATGAAAATGCACACAACTCAGTGACGCTTTTGTACGTTAATTTTACAAAAAAAAAAATAGACTAGCCCACATGGAAAATACTCCGAACTGTCTGTCAGAGGAAGAATAAACAAATTAGAATTATACAACCTGGCTAGTCTTTAGATCCAATCTGCATAGGCTTTGTCTCCAACCATGGCCTCTGTGCTGGATGACCTTGTCCTAGGGTTGTCCACTCTGCGCTCCAACCTTCTGGGTCTCCTCTTCCATCGAGTCCGTTGAAGTTGATATGCTCCTGCTGAGGCGTTGTTTTCCTTTGTGAGAACTGGAACTTGGCTGTTGTCCACTCGACGTCGGCTCCGAAGATTGTATGGACAGCTCCTTTCCTGATGAGGTCTGTTGTACTTGAATCTGTGGGATGGTCCTGGAACTGCTCTTTCAGAACTATTTTCCTCCACCTTTCTATACCGCTTTCTGGAGTGACGAGAGGCCATTGACGAGGAAATCTTTCTTTTTTCTCGAGCTACCTAGGACTCTGGTCTCTTCTTCTTTTGCACGTTTTCCCTCCAAGAGTCTGGCCTTCCTCTTTTCTCTCTCTCAGTGCAGAAAGGTCTTTTTTTCCTGAAATTGCATACACCACCCCCCGAAGAAACAGCCGATTCCGTCCGTCCACGTTTTTTTCTCACCTCCACTCCATCGCGTCAATTCGCAACTATATCTATACTACCATTTACATTTCCTGATTTCGATCCTTTACGACAACCCCCATCACTCTCCGATTGCACCAATGTCGACTGCGTATCATCCGACCTGACTGATGTCACTGCACCATGATCACTACTAATGTCACTTTCCGACTCCGCAACACTGTCTTCTCTTTGATGGTAAATTCTCACCTGGTCCACATTAACCGTTATTCTTTTACCAAATTTTAATATTACTAAATTATTATTATTTTTTACACTCAGAACTTTATATGGGCCCTAAAACTTTGGCATAAATTTACCTACTATTTTTTTACATTTTGAACTTAACGGGTGAGTTTGAACTAATACTAGATCATCAACTTTCACATTATTTTCACGCCTCTTTTTATTATAATATTTCGCCCACTTCTCTTGCTGGCGCTTTGTATGAACTCTAGCCTCCTCAAACAACCTTTCTATGTTCCCACAAACTAAATCTGATCCATCAGTTACCATAACTAAATTCTGAAAAGGGGTGATTAAATTTCGACCTAAAAATAATTCCGCCGGTGTTTTACCCGTTGTCTCATGTACTGCTGTCCTAATCGCATAACCGAACTCTTGCAGAAATTGATCCCAGTTAGTGTGATTATTCACGACAAAACTCGAAATCATTTTTAAAAGAGTGCGATTAACTCTTTCTGTTTGATTAGCTTGTGGACGATATACCACAGTTTTTACGTGTTTTATGTGCAACCTGCGACATACTTGCTCAAAAACTTCGGATATCATTTGGGGGCCGTTATCGGTAATTAATTTTACAGGAGCTCCATAACGCGCAATATAATTCTCAAAAAATGCATTGGCGATTGCTTTAGCCGAAGCTTTCCTTAAGGGAACTATTTCAACCCATTTAGAAAAATTATCTGTAATTACTAAAATAAATCTATAGCGTTATGGACTAGTTGCAGGGTATGGGCCTAACAAATCTAAAGACACGATTTCATTCGGAAAATTCGTTATTATCGGAATTAATTGACCAGCTGGTAATCCGTTTTTATAATTGACTTTTTGGCATTGGTCGCAGGTTGCTACATATTTATAAATGTATTTCCTCATGTACGGGAAATAACACGCGTCTTTTAATTTTAAGTAGGTTTTCTTTTTGCCTAAATGACCTGCCATCGGCGAGTCATGAAATTCTCGCATAACATCTTTACGTAATGTTTTAGGTATAAATACCCTTAATTCACTTAGTGTGGTTGTATATTTTGCATAATATAGCAAACCGTCAACGATTTTAAAGTCATTGGACCAATTTCTGCAGATTGATTCATTAATGGAACTATCGTCCGGATTTTCTAGAAACTACAAGATGTGACCTAGCTCCGGGTCATTTCTCTGTTCCTCTCTCAACTGTTCTCTAGACGATAATACTAACGATCTAATCACCGCACAAGACACCTTTGGTTCTTCATTACTTTCTAACGGGTTTCTGGACAACATATGAGCCACTAAATTTTGCGTACCTGGGCGATGTTCCCATTCTACATTAAATTTTGCCAACTTTTGTTTTTGCCCTGCCTTTAACTTAGTCCTTAATAAATCTATCCGTACCGGTTCGTCCGAAATCGCCAATTTCTCAATTTGCGAATCCGGAATGATTAACGATTTTTTAACAAAATCAAAAGTAATCTCTGCATGTGACATAAAATCAACACCTATGATGCATGGATCTTGCATCTCAGCAATCACATGAAATTTCCACAACTTCGAAAATTCTCTTATTTTAATTCTCAACTCAACTGTGCCTAAATTTCTGCATTGTGACCCTTGAGCTGTAACTACTTCAGCTAACGATTTTTTAATAGGACTGAAAGATAAATATGACCGGTACGTTTTTTCTGAAATAAATGACTTTTCCGCACCTGTATCCCAGAGCGCTTTTAGAAATGTATCATGCAAAAGTATCGGCACATACGGAAGTTCAACTGGTGATAATCGCAATGAATTAAGTTTAATTCTATAAGGAGGATTTGACTCAATACGATCTCTTTGAAGTTTAAATTGGCTATTCTTTGCCTTTTGCTGTTACAATCAACACGCCTCCAATTCTGCTTTGCCGAATCATCATTAGGACCTTTCCTAACCACCATCCTACGGTTCTGATACCGGTCTGTTCTCTGATTTGGCTGATTGTAGCGATTTCTACCCTCGAATCCTTGATTTTGATAATTATGACGAGAAAAATTATTCGCACCCCTGCCTAGTCCTCTTTGATCATTTTGACTATTTCCGACCTCAGTATCTCTCCAATTTCTATTATTCCTTCTTTACTCAGGATTCCTACTCACATCCCAACTTCGTCTAGCAAAATTATTACTCGAACCCTGGTTTTCCCTGCAGCTATGACGTTCCTCATACCGGTCTACTAACTCTATCAATTGAGATTTCGTTGTGGGGTTTCGAACTTCTAAATAATCCATTATTTGGGGTTCTAGTCGCATTACTATGTGATCAATCAATTTTAACTCATCATAATTCAAATTCAAAGTTTTATGAATTTTTAACAGCTGAAAAATAAAGTCTGACGGGGCTTGACCTCTCCGTTGTTTTGATGAAAAAAATTGAGCTTCTAGCTCTGATTTATTCCGTATTACCGGAAAACTATCTGATAATTTCTTTTTAAGTGTTGCAAATGCAGTCGCTTCTTCATTTACACACTCGAACCCAATTACCTCAAACCAGTCTAACGCTCTCCCAATTAAATGACCTTTTAAATACGCACATGGTAGATTCGCCGGTATTTCATAGTAGGCTATGTTGTCGTCAATATTCGAGATAAACTCAGACACATTTTCTTTACCCGAAAAAAATAACCCTGGCAAAACTCTAAATCCTGCACCTGCTCTTAATTCCGGTATTTCGTTTGGGCGCCAGTGTCGTAGTCTCTCACTAACCCTATGATTATTAACTCCCCTTTTCACATTATCTAAATTTGGGTGTGTTGGATTCATAATTAATAACTACGTAAATAATAAATCACTATTATTTATTAATCCTTATGATAGAAATACACAAATATTAATCAAACTTTAAGAACAACAAATTATAGTGAGATCAGAATTCAATTATGAACGACGGAACTCTAACTGATACCACGGGGAATAACGCATACAATCAAACTACGCATTTAAATCTAATCTATAAAAATCACAGACCTGATATCTCTTTAAGACTGGATTCTTGACTACTTGAAGAATCTATAGAGCGGTTTCAATCCTTGATATCTTCAGTTACGCCCGAACCGAATTAATGGATATTTTTCAATAATCTTCCTTCAGCTAACAAACTTCACTTAGTTAAACTAATCTCCTAGAATCACCTTCTTAATCAATCACGTAGTTAACTCCTCTATCAAAACACGTAGTCATCCTCATCTCTTGATTTCATTTCTCCCTTTTATATCTCTTTCGAACTCGCTAAACCCGAAACTATCTTATTTGCATAAGTCACACTTTTAGCTCTCAGCGGGGATTGGTTAAAATAAATACAATTTAAAAGAATTTGGGAGAAGGTTAGTGAAACGCGTAAGCACCCGTCACACAGTTCTAAAAATAATATGTGAACTTAGTTTTCGACTCTTCTGAATACTCATGGAGTAAGAGCTTGAGTCCTCTTTAAACTTGCACAATCTTGCCCAAGGGGGCAGTTAAAATGACGAACGATGGTATGAGAGCTTTTTGTATTTTTCTAAAGAGTATGGAGACTTTTTTAAACAAAGTGCTCGAAATGTGCCTTTATATCTCTGAGAATAATGCATGAATTCGATAGCTTACAGGCTTCTGAGAGTTTCTGACTAAATCTTTTCCCTATGTGATAATAAAAATGCAACATGTTAGCTCGAGGTTATATTCTCTCGAAGAATATTGAAAGTTCATTTTTCTGGGAGACTGGTACTTTAAGATTACTTTTTATGACTAGTTTATTCTAAGTACCTGCGGAAAACGAATGGAAATAGATTGGTATATAGATGTAAAAATATAATAAAATATTTACTTAAAAACAATCTAAAAAATGTCGAACATATGAAAGCAAGTAAAATGAAAAAAAGAATGAAATTCGTTGCTCAGCAATGAGTAACTTTATTTTCGAAGAGTATTCTTGAGTTATAACGTTTGATAGTATAAATAATTGGAATTTAATAGAGAGAAATTATTTGCTTATTTTTCCACATTTCTTTTAGTTCTGATTCAACAGTCTGGAATTAAAGAATATTTTTTTTATATTATTCAATATGTGTTAGGAGTTTTCAAAAGCTGAAAACTCGCCTTGTGGAAGGGCTAATTCACGTTAATAAATATGTAAGGACTGTGAGATAATCTCTAAATCCTACCTAGAGCAGTGGGAGTGAGAGAAGGATGCCTAGCCATATCAATAATCAATTTATTGAACACGCAATTTATCAATACAATTCAAATAATTTAATCGAAAAGAGTCTAACCAATATGTGGATTAATAACGAGATGTGCGAATTACGTGAAGACTAAACATCGACACTCTTATAGAACACATCTACTGTCCCACAATTTTATTATATAGCAAAAATGGTTCTGTTTTTGTATTCAAGTTAATTTTGAATTCCAAAGAGAACTTTGAATGCAAAAAAATCGATTTGAGAAAAGTATTAATTTTGTTAAAATGAGGTAGTAATGTGAAATAAAAAGTCCTAAACATTAAAAATATTACAAAACAGAAAATAACTCGATTTATATTAATTTCGTTGTTAATGAGATTAAAACTTTAAGATAATGCTTATAATTTATTTTTCAATCTAAACATTTTACTTATTTTTCCTTTTTAATTTGTCAATTCTTTTTAACTTTTATACTTTAATTCTATGAATTATTAAGATTCTATTTTTAAAATTACGTATTGTATTAAAAATGTATCTTATTCAAAATATTTCCAAGAAAATATTATAATGTAAGACTTTCTCAGTATAATAAAATTAATTAACAAAACTGCATTATATATTTATTTCATAATTGCTTATAGTAAAATACTATGAAAATTTACAAAGAAGTGTCGGATATCAGCCATAAATCCATAACACAACATTTTGCTCGTATTAACCTTTTAATGGAAAGCTCATTTTACAAACAGCATTAATATCACTAATCAGGTTTAGAAATTTTCTTATTATTTAAATTCTGTTTTGGTAAAAATATATGAAAGAAAATTTTATCTGTGATATCTTAGTATAATAATTCAACAGAAAATGTGGCTAGATTATTCGTCAGTCTGAAAATTAATTTTGTCTGTTTGAACCAACAACATTTTAAAATACATTCTGACTAACATATTTTTAATTAACACTTAGCATTGCAATCCTTTTCAATTTCCTCTTCAAAATTTGCAATTAAATACAGGTATTTTGAGAAAATAATGAACAATCCAACCAAGCTACGACAACAACCCGCCTTCCAACAATTAACTTCGAAAATGACTTTTAAAATTCCTTTCCATTTCGTTCCAATCATTACTTTCAATCCCGTTCCACTCAGAATATGCACAGGAATTGGTGACTCCATCACATGCTATTTCCTTCTCTCTATTAGAAGATCCATTGGACGTTTTATCCCTGGCATTCCTCAATTTTTCCCTTTTTCTTTCCTAACCCTTTAATGGCTATTTTCCGCTCCACTCCGGGAAAGCTTGTGTAATTAATCTCTCAGGGATAAGTTTCTTTTTCCCTTACGCTTCGTCATTTTCGGCAACTTTTTTTTCTTTTTTTTGTTCCTTTTTCCCTCTCTCGCTTCTGGATTTTCTATCAAGGTGTCGAATGTCCCCAGAGGAAGTTTTCTGACTTGACTGGGATAAAGAGTAAATAAGACTCTTGTTAGTTTTTCGTCTCGTTGTTAACGCTTTTTTTCTCTACTCCTTTTGCTTTTTTCGGTTTTCAATACATCATCAATGAGAGTTTAATGGCTGAGATTGCTATTAAATTGCTTTGATTGATTTACCATTATTAATTACGCATTAGTATTTTAATTAAGTGTTCTGTTCTTTACTTTTGTTTGCTAACTTAGGAAAACTTTCTCGAGTTGTTAATTTTCCCACGAAAAACACTTTAATTAGCGTTGAATAAAATGTGCATCAATTTTGTAAAAGTTATAAATTAATATTACTATCGTTTCCCTTTCTTCCTCGTTTAATGCCTTTTGTCTGAATGCATACATTTGAGTGAATTTAATGTGTTAAGTTTCAATTCTATAAAATAACTAATTGTGTTACAAATGAAAAAAAAAACGTTTTACATTTTATTTTATTTTTTAATTCTACATAAGTAACTTCTCAATTTTATTATATTCTGAATATCCTTTTATCAATGCCTTCAATTTTCTGTTTTTTACAGAACTTATGAGTTAAGGATTTTTTTTTCAATAAATTTCATTTTTTATAATTAAATATTTTTACTTATCTATTTTTGATGGTTTGAATGCATTATCACACAGATTTTATGGATATTTATTATAATTTAGTAAATCAATGATACTTTATTTTTATACATATTACAAATATTCATCGATATTTTTAGAAGCTTCATATTAAATTATCACATATCTTAATTTATAGTAGTCTGCTTTAAAAGAAAAGTCGTTTTTAAAGCTGAAAAAATAAAATTTCTGCATTACCTTTATTCACATGCACTACTGCAATACAATACTTAACTAATTCTAAAATTGGAATTGTAAATTACAGAACTCAAATGTGAAATTATGAACTGTTAACTTTGTCTGATAAATGAATTTAAATATAAATATAGATTAGATATCTGTCTGTGTGTGTGAATTATATGGGCTGGATAGTTTGAAGATAATCCCCTATTCAGAATTTTAAGCAAATGCCCCAATAAAATACGCACACAATTTGACTTAGATTACTTTAATTTATCTTAAGTAATGAATATGATTAAAGAAAATGTAATAAAATGAAGTTGAATAATATTGTATCATTTTAAGTTTATATTTTCTTTATTATTCAAAAATGCATAACTTCGATCATTCTTGTGAATTGATATTGGAAAAAAATCTGCATATAAATGAAACTCAGTTCACTGGTATTTCTTGAAACAATCGAAGACTAAAGATATAAAACTTTAATTTAAAAGCATGTAAAAGGTAGGGATGATTTACCAAAACTTTTGATGTATATATTACCAATAAGAATAAATTAAAAACCAACAAGAATATCAACCTTCCTTTATTATGCTAGATGCGTATATTGTCTAGAGTACGGTAGTTTGATCGCAATAGTATATTAAAACATAATTTGACATTTTTAATGATTCTTTATAATTTAATACTTCAAAAGAATGCTTGAAAGTGATCTTTTTGAAATTTTTCTAAAGTAATTTAAAGACATAAGTCTTTTAAATAAAAAATTAAGTTGTAAAACTTTTTTTATTTAAATTTATGAAAAGCTTTATACTTATAAAGCGGCTAAAATATGTTCAGTATGGCGCTTTCCACTATAAAGCAAAAAGTTAGTTTTTATCATTTTTCTTATTTGTTTTAGAAATTAATCTACTTGATAAAGTTTTTAGTTTTAATATTTATATTCTTATAACATTTTAATAATATAATACATTCTTCATTTCTTACAAAGTTTGATTTTATCAAATAAGAGTTATTTTTAGAACATTTCTCTCTTATTGAATAATTGAAACATTTTAGTCATAAAAGTTAAATTCATGTGCCCTTGATTACTTCACTTACCAAATTTGTGATAAATGTGCAAATTAAAAAGAAACCCCGAAATTTAGTTAATATAAACTATTTTTCTTAGAAAATGGGGAAAAAATATACATTAAAGAATATTAATAATGAAATTTCAATAAAAGATTCCACACAGCTAGTGTAGAAAATATTAACATTAAGTGAAAATTTTTATTTTTGAAATGATTAGTTATTTCTTCGGACACGAAACAATGCTTTAATGCTGCATAAATACAATTATATATAATTATAAAATTGTGTATATAAAAATTTCGGGAAATTTTAAGAAAGGCGTAGTAACAACAAACGTCATGTAGTATTATAAAAGTTATTAACAGTCTGGCTTTATTATAATTTGTAAATTTTAAATTGGAACAAATTTTCAAAATAATTTTCGGATAAGTTTTATTTATTACACATTTATGTTCCTAAGTTCTTTAGTATTCTTAAGCTTTAAAAAGTGTTATTGTAAAAATATTTGTACGAAACTTTGCAACACCTGGATTTAGCTGGAATAAAATTATTTAATAAACATTTTGCTTAAATGTTTGATTTAAAATACTTATCCACTAAATTAGTTTGTGAAATATTATAAAATCCCATTTTTAATGGAAATTGTAATTACTATCTCTATTAATTCGTATAATATATTTTACAATTATTTAATAAACAATTCATTTGATATGCACATTTTGATTGCACATAAGTTTTGAGATAATTTAGTAGGAATTTTTCATCACTACCTTATAAACAAATCAAAAAGTATGAATACATAGCTAACGTCAATTGATGTACAGTACTCTCTCACTATTATTGAGATACTGAATTTTTAAATTACTATCAAATATTCTGTATATCTTGCATAAAACTAATTTTTCATTCATAACCATATATATTGAATCTCTGTTAATATATAGTTTGAGTACAAGCTATGGACACGATTAAAAAATACATATTATCAAAACTACTGGGCATATTACAATAAAGGAGAAAAGACCAAGTTTTCCCCCCGTTATTAATGTTCGATGCGTGACTCTCTTGTTATACGGGATATGGCTAATCTATATAATCCAGTTCGTTCCATATATTTTGTGGCATCAACATTTCGTAATGCTGCCCAAATGTTTATTTGTTTTCCTCTGTTATTTATATTGTATCATTTGCAAATGCTACGACTGAGAAATTTAATATTTTCATAAAATTTTCCAAACTGTTTTCTGGGTGGCTTAAAGTTCGGAGTGGAAAGATCTAGTAGACTTCCATGGAATTCGAAAAAAAGTTTGCCTCGCCCTTTTCGCTGCTTCTTTCTAGACGCTGATTTTTTTTTTTTACACATGCTATCTGTTTTCTTAAATACACTCATGTCCATAAATTAAGGATAATTCAGAATCACACAGATATTAAACTCTAAAATAAAAATTTCACACACATCTTGAAGAATAATATGCAAATTACAGGAAACCACCAGATGGCGCGGATAGTACGTCACAATGACGAGAGTGTAAGAGAGGGGTATATAAGGAATGGTGCAAAGAAGTAAAATTGTTCACAAGCGCTTTAAAAGATTTTCAGTGCAATAACCGCATAGTTATGGCACAAGGGAGGCATTTGGATGATTTTTTACATGATAGAATTATAGGACGACTGGAATGCGGACGTACCCAACTGGAAGTATCCGAGGAACTTGGAAGCGCCCAGAGTGTCATCTCCAGGCTTTGACAACGATTCCAAGGTGATGGAAATGTGAGTAGATGTTACAGAAAAGGTCGCCCCCGAGTTACAACGCCGAATGAGGACCGATATTTGTCAGTTACTGCCAAAAGAAACAGACGGAGCACAGCATCAGACCTATCTCATCAGTTCTCTTCAGCTACCGGTACGACAGTTTCAAAGCAGACCGTGTACAGATGCTTAGGGCACATTGGTCTATATGCTCGCAGGCCTGTCAGATGTGTTCCCCTTACCGCAACTCACTGTCGCCTGCGATTAACCTGAAGTAGAGAGCATGCATTGTGGACACCGCAACAGTGGTCGTGTGTGATGTTTTCCGACTAGTCCAGGTTTAGTTTGTAGTCTGATTCTCGCCGGACTTTCATATGGAGAGCGCCAAGTACCCGTTCCACCAAGAGAACACCATTGAACGACACCGTTACGGTGGTGCAGGATGGCTCGTTTGGGGAAGAATTATTCTTGGTTCCAGAACTGACCTGCATGTTCAGAGTGTAACGATGACAGGCCACATCTATCGAGATGTCATTCTGGAACAACATGTACGTTTGTTTCAGGGCACCATGGGTGCTGAATTTCTGTTTATGGATGACAACGCCCGTCCTCACCGTGCAAACATTGTAGACGAATGCCTTCAATCGGAGGATATCACCCGTATGGATTGGCCAGCATATTTACTGGACTTGAATCCAATAGAGCATGTGTGGGATATGCTTGGCTGACGAATTGCAGCGCGTCAACCCCCTCCCACTTGTCTACCGGAACTTTGGAGGGCATTGCTTAATGAGTGGTGTAATATTCCATAAGATCAGATTGATAATTTGATACTCAGCATGCGTAGGCGTTGTAAGGCCTGTACTGCATCGTCCGGAGACATACTCCGTATTAACCTTCATACTAACCATGCTACACTATTTTTTGTAAATAGGTTCTTTTTTAAAATTTGCTCCAGGGAGTAAAAATCGCAATTTTTATTAATTATGTCAGACATATAGCACTTTTTTTTGCTCTTTACCTTTTGTTTAATAAATAGACTTTACAAATAAGTCAAATTTGTTTTGCTTCTGTCTCTTTCTTTGCCTGAGCTTCATTAGCCTTAATTTATGGACATGAGTGTAGATGATACCATCACTGAATGCTCGTGTCGGTTGGGGCTTCTTTTCCCTAGCTAATTCCAAATGAACGTTGCATCCAAATATCTTAAAACACCCATGTATACTCTAACACACAAATTCTTCTGCCATGTTTGAATTTTTATCACGGCATTCTTGAATATGGTCGTTGATCCCTGGTGGGGAAAAAAAACTTAATAGATTTTTCTTTACTTTCATGCATTACTTATTATAACAAATGCAGTAGTTTCAAAATAGGTTTCATCATTTGTGCTCATATAAAAGTACACGTTTAGAAAAATTTTTATAACTGTATTATTTTCTTTAAAGAAATGTAAGTTTCTGTTTTGTTAATTTAGGTATATTAATTTCTTAAGACCATACTGAAAGGAGCGTTAATTGAAAAGAAAACTTATTTAATTTAAACATTTTGAGGTAAGGCAGCATTACTCAAACTATGGTGCGTGCTCCCCAGTTCGTCCCCCTATGTGATAAATCTACGAGGGAGGTTCGAGCATATTTAAAAGACGAAAACTGAAGATTATTTTTTTAAAAAACTACTAATTTTTACATAAAGTAAGCAAACAAAATACATTCTGATATAATAAAATACATATTTACACTGGTATATTATCTTATAAATGTATCGGTTCTGTTTAATTTTATTTTATAATTAAGTAAGTTTTATATGTAATAGTAAGTAAGCTCTGTCAATGTCTTTTTATTGTATTCCAAGGCTTTTGGAATAATTTTGTGGATAGCAGTGCAAAAAGAAGATCGTACTTCGAAAAGACTTATATATACTTCCGGGGCAATTAACGCTTTTTTTCTGAATGGGGTGTTAATATACGCTTGTTGCACTAAAAATGTTAAAGGTGTATTGAAGCTTTAGCTTCAAAGTATATCATTATTGAATTCAATACATTGTTATTGTATTGAGGTGTAATGAAAATTATGATTGAATATCGGGTCGCAAATCTTGAAAGTTTGAGAAGCACTGATTTAAGGAAAGTTATTTAATACTTAAACATAGCTCAGAGTGGTAAGTAATGATTATGATCAAAATCATTTTAAATGCCTGGAAATTAATCAAACGAAATGAAACAATATCTCAGTAACAAAGCGTTATTTAAATGTCATTATATCCTGCAAAATAGAACATCTTCACTACTCTTATCCGATCCCGAGGAACTAACGTGATATCTCGGTATCACAATACATCGAAGTTGCACTGGCCTCCTCAAAAGTTATTTTTAGCTTCTATTAACCTTCGCGGTACCTACCTCAACGGACCGTCTTTTACGGTAGAGTGAAAATCAGCAAAAGTAGTCATCGCCCCCCTCTCTACACCCCTGGGGGTGGGTGTTCAATCAAGGTGGAGATCGATCGGCAGCTAAGGCACGTCGACAAGAAAGACCCCTCTTTCTCTGCCCCTCTCTCGAATTTTCCACCCAGGCATGAGGTGCAATCACTCCCGGGACTCTCCTTTTCCCGAAATTATTATCGAGAATTTGGGAAAAATGCTCACTTAAGTGCCAGGTGTGTTTGCACTGTTCAGCATTCAATGTTTGTCAATGGATAGGAGAAGGAAGAAAGTTGGATTTTGGCCGATATCAACGGCACGATATTGCTATATGACTTGGAGCTATTGGATCGAATGAAGTTATTAATGATTAGTAGAAAATTAAGAGAGTTTGTCAAAATAGTTTATAGAATTTCACTGATACAAAAATAATAAAATTGAAAGTAAGGGATTTATTAATAGGAAGCTTTTATGATACATATTTTAGATTTTACGAAATTTGGAAACAAATATATTTAAAAATAGGTTGCTAAACTCTAAACATAATAAATAAAATAATAAAAGATTTAAAGTGATTGTTTCAATCATAGCTTTGAGGTATGAATTCCAATATTGCCTTTATGTAGTTTCATTGAACCTAAAGCTAAATTTTTACGTAAAGAAAGCTATGGAAATATTTGCCATTTAAAAGTGACTGTGAAAAAACAAATAAATTTTGAGCTCAACGAATTTGTTGAATATTATATTCTTACCAAAAGTATTGGAGCATTCAAAACGAAATAATATACCATAAAATGTTGGTGGTAGAGTAAAATTTAAAATTATAATAAAAACAACAACAAAATCAAAAATACTTTAAAAAAATATTTTTTCTATATGGCGAAGAACGTTTATATAAATGGTGCAGGAGAAAGAAGTCATGGAAGATATTTACGTATGTGTTTAATATCTATTTTATGAAATTCATAATAGTAATATAGAAATGAAACATCATAATTAAAATTTGTATTTATTTATTATTTTGGTAAATTTTAATGCATTATGAAAATAAATTACTGTTATGCCTCATACCAGTTAGAAAAAAACATCAATAAATAGTTATTTTCCACACATTTTTTTACAAGAAAGTTAATTTCCTACTACATACTGTAGAAATATCTTGATTAGTTATGATGTTGTGGTGACCTGTAGCTACCCCTTACACTAATACCTTCCTGTCTATCTAAAAACCCGGCTGGATGTGTTGGAGGAACTAATTGATCGAACATGATTCCAATTCAAACGGATTTATTGATTCTTATCAATGTATTATGAATAGACACAGCACAATACTAATTAAGATAAATAAACGAGAGTGGAGTGCAGAGGTGAGATATCAATTCAAGCGTAGAATAATACAGAATTTCAACTGAATCTAGGACAACTTAAATGCACACAATTACAACTACGCCTCACAATAATCTGATTTTCTTAATCAAAGTCACTAACCTTATATTTTACTGCTATGGTTTCTTCGTGACGAACTTCAGGCACTCTATTTAGCTGGATGAATTGACGAAGACTCCACGTTTCGTAATAGTGAATTCCAATACTTTAAATCCGCTTCTCTTCGCGCACATCAAAACGTATCAGGCTCTCTTAACTTGTCAACAATTACGTGTCGACTTCTCGATGTTTAATTCACTTGACTTCTCACTTCCTCTTACTTAGCTTTCTTCAACTCGCGAAAATCGAATTTATATAACATTCCTTATTTACATAAATCTCGCCTGGCTCTCGATGAAGGTTGGTTGAAATAAATAATTGAATTAAATGTTAAAAGAAGAAGTTAGTGAAAAAACGTCAGAAGGGTACTTGGTTGAAGTTTTATAATTGCTGTCGTAGAACTCTTAAAAAAAACATAAATATATATTGTTCTCTCCTGCACTTTTCGAGATTAGACACTAACCAATACGGAAGTAATGAAACGTTGTACAACCAGAATATTAAAGTCCAATTATTTAATGAGTTTCAAAGTTTTCATAAGGAGAAATGTTACACATCTTAAATAACTTGTAGTTTAAGGAAAACACAACTCTAAAATATTTTAATGTAATACATATTTCGTTAAAATGAAATCAAACAATTGAAATAGGCCTTAAATAATAATTAAGAATAAATTATTGGATACAAATGGTTAATTTGAATAATTGATTATGATAAAAATGTTTAAGTAATAACAATTTTTATTTTAAGTATATTTGAGCAAATAAAAAATATTTTAAAATAAATGTTACCTTTCAATTGTTACATATTTTTTTTAAAAAAGTTAATTTTCTTTAAAAAAAAATATTTTTCTTATTTATTAAAATATTATCCTTTCCTTATACTTATATTTCAATAGGTATAAGAAAACTATTAAAAAATAAACTTAAATTTAAATGGATTTTTATTTCACATGCTGATAGTTATATTTATTTTCATAATTTCAAGCAAATTTTACTTTTTTTGTGAAAATGTGAAAAAAAAATCAACGACTAGTATTTTCTGTATTTCCAAGTATTCACTTTGAATAGACATTTTCTTGGCAATTTTTTTAATATCCTATTCAATGTTTTACAATTTTTTGTATAACAAATATTTTGCAGAAGGATTAAATGTGTTCCAAATTACAAAAAAAAAAAAAAGAGTCTTGAAACTTTTATTTTTTTTAAAACTAAACATATTTTTAAAATTGTTTTAACGTTAGAATAACGCGATGCTAGACACATAAGGACTTAATTAATAAAAAAAAATATTAAATTAAACAAGAAATTGTGTGAAAACATGTAATGTACGAGTAAGTCATTAAATATTAAAAAAAATTATTTTAAAAATACATTTTATGATATGTAGTAATAAATTTTCTTTTTACTTTCTGACATACAACAGTTTTGATGTTCTCAATAACTACATTCGATTCCATTGTCTTTTTAAAATTCTTTCAAATTTCATACTATTTACCAGAAATATCTGATTTTTACTTAATTCTATCACAATACTAAAACAATAACTTTTCAACATTTAGAAATTTCGAATGTGACGCACAAAATTTTATTTTTATTCTAACGTTTGTAAAACTTTTAGTTAATCTCCTCATCTTATTAACATTTCAATCAATGGATTATTTAGTCTTGCTTGTCATTTTGTTCAGCTTCTTTTTAATATGGATTTTTTGACATAAATATAATGAATTTAGAAGCTGATAAATATTTACTTAAAAATAATTTACCAAAAATAATTACAATTTTTTGTATTTTATAATGAAAAAAGTAAGGTATCATGCTTGATAGTTTATTCCATTGAAAATATGATTAATCCAAATACCTATAGAAAACTTGAATTTTTATATTACTTGAAAGCAAGTTAAAATATTTACCATGAAGTTTAATACAAGTTTCTCAGAATTCAAAAGGCTTAATACTGTTCCTACTAGAATTATTTTTGTAAGTAAGGAAAATATCGTAATACATAGTAATTCGTTTTTTTTAAAACTGCTTTATTTTATAAAAAATGTAATGCATATTTAAATGACGATGTTGAAACTAATTTTTCTTGCCTGATATGACTATCAGAATAATGCTCTTAGACTAATACAGTAATAACTTCCACATGTTTTCCTACTTTATTGTTTTTTCACTGATGTCTACGTCCTTGACAAGTCTTTGATAATGGCTCTAGTATTGATTATTTATCTATCGCACAACTTCTCTTGTCTCTTTTTTTTTTCAGGGGAAAAATCACCTTTTTTTCTCAATCAGTTAATTTTGTGAGTTTTTTTTCTACTAACCACTTTTTTTTTGTATTGGTTGATTATGATAATCTCATTCCATATTTCTTTTCTTTTTTATTCTTTCTGGAATATTAAAAAAAATTGTATGGTAGAGTAAACTTTTTACATGTCATTATTAATAAATATCTCAATATGCAAATGTTGCCCTGATATCACATTTTTGTCTTTAATTTCAATGTTGTTCAAAGACAAAATAGCTTTATAAAAACTTTTTATATCAGTATTGTATAAGGATCATCCAAATGAAAGTGGCATTGTTGTAAAAACTCACAAATTTGTAAAGAACGATGACTGCGCATGCCGCTATAGAGGGCCCAGAAAGCTGGAAATGCATGCGATATCGTCAGATACCGCCAGATGCGAGTGGGATAATGTGGGAACACATTAAAAGGCATTGTTCGCGTCATGGATTCCTCCAAACTGGCTGCTATGTATTGTATCTCATTCCATGAAATGAGAAAGATTATCAAGAATCTATGACGTGTCATACTATTTAGCGCGGTAATCATCTTGCATGGTAATGCTCGTTCTCATGTGGCTGTGGCGTGTCAAACATTGTTACAGCAATTCCACACGGAACTTAAACATCTCCATTACAGCCGATACCTCCCGCAGTGTGAATACCACTTCTTCAGTGCACGAAAAAACTCGCATTCTCCCATCAATTATGATTTTGCTTATTATACTAATATTTATAATAATTATTGTTTTATTCCATTTTCCAACATTAAGTTATTTGTTTTGTAAGTTTTTTATGGTATAAAGGGTCATAAAATATGATAATTACGTGAAAAATATTACAAAGTCTTAAAACTAAACCCTATTGAACAGTAGTACAGCAATTTAGTTAGTTATTACAATTATTTTATATCACAGTGTCGAAACGACACCGGCGGACGTTTAAGGGTAATCGAAATTCCGGGTGAAAATTTAATATATAGCTACTTTCTTTTTTAAAAATATACACGATTCACACACACACACACGTTTCATTAAAATTTAAATAACCATGCATATGTTGTAATTAAGTGTATGGAAAAAGAAAATTTTTTTTAAAGTTTACTGCATGATAATGACAAAAAGAATTTTCACGTACATTTTCCCCCATTAGAGCGTAGTTAGTGCCCAGTACCAATGAAGACCCACCGTGTAGGGAGGGCAGCGATGCACTTTAAATCTGTCGAGAGCTCAAACGTCCTCCCGTTTGTGTGGTGTTTAGGTGAAGGACTGCCACCCCCGGTGTCGTCCTCGTCACTTGGGTCCAAATTAATAGGTCCGTCACCAAAAGCCTTCATGTAGGTGAACAGTATTGTTTTAATCACTCACTCACTCACCTCATTAGAGCATTTTAGTTTACTATATCAAAGTTACCAAATATATTTAGGTCTAAAAGTAATATATCTGAGTTTTTTTTAAATTTAAAATTACGTTTCTTCTTAGAGTAATATTGGCAAGGAATAAGTGATTTAAGTTGATTTATCCAGTTAACGAATATACTCGTCATAGAAAATTTGTAGGATTTTGTATCATG
The DNA here is from genome assembly GCA_019973975.1 of Trichonephila clavata. NCBI lineage: Eukaryota > Metazoa > Arthropoda > Arachnida > Araneae > Nephilidae > Trichonephila > Trichonephila clavata. The sequence continues at coordinate 134,740 of BMAO01022842.1, forward strand.
CCGAGTATACTCGCAATGCATTAAAAGTAGTAACCATTGGCTATTTAAATTGTAATTTTTACAAAAACAAAACATGTTCTCAACTTTCAAGATGTTTAGAATATTTTGAAGTCAGGCCGGTGTAAAACAAATAAATAAATAAAAATATATCAATATTTTAAGATGAACTTATACGCCCCCGTATGCACCGAATGAAACAACGTATACGTTCACATAAGAAAGGTATTTATGTACCATGATAATGTTTTTTAGGTGTTAGCCTTAAAGAGTAAATGCAAAAATCAGAAAATTTATTTATATTATGGTACCATTAGGTATGGCCAGGTATAGGGCAAAATGCCTGTTGCCAACTATGGACCTAGTCCATTTGATAGCTGCTGGCCAGAAGTTAGATACCGAGAGTTGTAATTGCCAGTTGTTTGATGTTACAACCATGTGCTGACATTAGAGCAATGACCCAACGCCGTTCTGCCTAGAGGACAGTTGTTTTATTGGAGTTGGAAAGGCATTCTGTGTGTTGTAAGAGGACTGTGATCAACCTTACAGCACCTACACCAAAATTTCCTTTTTTTTTCAAGACAGGTGGAAATTATTTTATCAGTAAGGAAGGAAATAAATTAGTGAGCTGCTTTAGTGGATACTACTCCCCAGGAGGAATCTAAACTCGTACCTTATAAGGAATTTGTGTGTGTGTGCATTCCTCATTCCCTGTGACCCGGCTAGATGTGTGAGAAGAACTAAAGGATCAGACAACATGATGAACTTCAACTATTTATTTGTTTCTATATTCAACACTGACACAAATAGCACTCTAATGAAGATAAATTTGATGAATCAGAGGACTTAGGTGAGACAGGATTGCGTGGGGTTAATATATACGATCATGAGAATCTATCTTTACGATAACTTATACAAAGCTTGTGTTAAGAAGCGCGCTAATAATTAAACTCTATAACTTCTATTTGAAATAAGATCACAGTACCTGAACCCTTGCAATCATTTAATCATTTAGACGTGACCTTAAACACTTCTCCAATAGTTGATTCCTCTAGATTCCGACTTCTCGCGTCGTACACTGTTTACGTATACGTATTACTTTCGATTTGATTTCTTCTCGTCTATTCACTTCACATCCAAGCTATCCTCACTTCCTTTCCAAAGTATCCTCAATTCACTAACTCTAAAAACTCACGAATACAGAATATATATATTAAACTTAATTTGCATAATCACGTTTTCCTGTCCTCGGAGAAAGTTGGTTGAAAAAATGATGTCCCAAAAGGAATCCCCAAGAAGTTAGTGCAGGGAACCGAATAGATCCGTCACGACCTTTATATATACTTAATTTTTCTTGTAATATTGAGTAATGTGTATGAAATATAAGCTTACGTTAACCAAATAAATAAGTATTAATAATAAAATTTGGCAATTTTTTACAAAATAAACTTATTTTTTTGATCTAATATTTTAACAGCAATACTTACTCTACGATTTAGTAGTATGCTCGTCCTCACTTGAATTCCGTGACACACGTAATTGCGAGATTTGTGTCAGAGTTACGATTAATTTTTTTTTTATCAATAGGTATTTTAAAACATTTTTTTAAATTTTATTTTGTGATAAATTTCGCCCTTTTATTATTTTTCAAAATCCATGTTTAATAAGAGAAAAGAAAAAATGAGTATTTAAAATTTTAAAAAAGTGATATGACACATTTTAAAATTCTTTACTTTTTGATAAAGTTAGAAAATTAATGATGGAAACGTGTTTTCAATTTTTAGAAACATTCACCTTTATAATTTATTTCTCAGATAATCTGTTTCGTCACCAAAGCTTACATTTAATTTATTTCCAAATTTCGAAATTGTTACCTCTGGCCTTATTCGACAAAATCTCATTAAAGTTGAGCCAGCACGTGCGATCTTTTCGTAGAATTCCAAAACATATCTCCAAAATGTAATTATGTTTTTGTCCAGTAAGAAATGTTTTTATTTTCATTTTCATATTTTTTTTAACCTCAGAGTGATTGATTATCAGTCCAAGAAAAGTTTTGTAAACTCTCTTGGTAATATTAGGCTTATAAATATAATCTTTTGTCCAAAACAGTAAAAACAAAATATTGTTCTTTATAGTTATTTTATCTTCGAGAGAACATTAAAGAATATCTAAAAAGTTTTATTTCTTTCGGAAAGGAATATATATTTTGTGTTGCTTATAATAATACGTGGTAGTTTAATGTTCTAAAAGTAATTATAAAAGAAACAAATTGTCTCCCATCTGTACAAATATTTTTAAAAGCATTTGTTACATGAGTAATTTAAAAAATAAGATTCATGTGCTGTAGTAAAATATTAGCTGATTACCGTAATAGATCATTTTTAGTACAAAATTCCCATTAAATTCAAAATAAATTACCTGTTTTAAATTCTTATATTTGAGCATACGATAATTTGTGTCCCATAATGATTTCAACTATATGCTTAGAGGAACACAATGTGGAGGTATACAAAATACAAATTATAATGATCTGCAGCTGCCTCCTCTAACAGCTAAAATGACTTTAACTTGGTTAGGTATCAAGTAAAATTGGGCTTAGGAGACTAACACAGACTAATTATTCTATACTATTTAAAATCTATACCACACTTAATGGACAGGAGTGGATGAGCGGTGATCCCCTTGTATTCCAGCAACCAATGGCTAAGTGTTTTCAACGGGTGACATATCTACAAAACTTGCACGCATTGAGCAGCTGTCTATGTCCCAGTGACCCAGAACACGATGTGCAGCATGAGGGGTATGCAATGTTTTATTCAAATATGTATTGGAGGCCTGAAAAATAAAGCATAGTCACCGACTTTAAAATGCATCAGGTATAGCGTCGGCCATTCCGATTACCATCGATGCGAACAAGTGGCATTTGTGACTTGAGTTGCTGCCCTTAATTGCTCCCAATAAGTGCTAGGTCTGTATGACAATAATGCAAACATATCCCGACGTTGATACGTACATCATGATATTGGGTGCACACAAATTTGACTCATCTGAAAAGACGACGAAATACAACCTCTGAATCCAGATATGCTTATCTATATGCTTCGGAGTCAAGGGAAGGTATTATTCTCAAGTAGACAGTCTGCGCTGCTCCACACGTCATTACATTGTACGATAATTGACACAATTCAAAAACCTAACTTCCTGACTCGAAATCTGGGATTATTGAACAATTCTGCATGGCAGATCTGACATGTAAGTCCCCTCGGCCATTAAAGACTTAATATCATTGAGTTCTCCTTGGTGTCCAGAATGACCCTCTTGAACCCATTAATCTGAAATTCGCGTAACAGTCGTTGGACTACTACAAATGCCAGTAGCTATGTCGCAAAATGATGAACCTCACTAACCATGATCATCCTGCTTTCAAATGCTAACATGTACTGGTAACGGTTTCTCCTTATTCACAAGTTGAATCGATCTTCACACAAATAACCAATACTCAAATGCGATTTTTAGATTAGAAACCAGCTTCTTTTTTAATTTTATTTTTATACAGAATTTAAGAGGTCGTTTTCACCTCTTGCATCGTTTGATTGCGATTAAATGCTTATCATTTGCAATTCCTGTGTTTGTATGTTTTATCATCGCTCTTTCACATGGTGTTTCAATTTTAATGGTCATCCGCGTAAATATGTAGTGTGTGATGTATCTCGGTGGATGCAGTGTTAAATTATATATTGAGAACTTAGCTGTGAAGTAGTTAACTTATTGAATGACAATCGAATAAACAATACCAATTGTTTAATTTTAATTCTTCGTTCTCTACTCTTGTTTCTTAGATAAACTATCTTCACACAAAAATGCTCGTGAAATGTGTTTCCCGAAATAGCAATTCTTGTTAAACACAATTTTAACTCTTCATGATATTCGTCCGAAAATTAAATTATAAGCTCCTCTAGAATAAAAAAAGCATTTCAATATTTAAAAAATTCTAAAATTTATGTCTATGTAAGTATTTTCAAAATATACAGATTGAAATAATCAACTAACAAAGTTATACTTATTTGTACAAAAATAAGATTATTAAAATGATGATTAGTAGCATAGTGGTGAGCAGAAAATCTAATCAATCAATGACTCATTAATCGGCGATTTACCAATACATTTGTCAAGAAACGGAAAAAACATTAGGCCTTTTAATTAACGCTGAGACTTTTTCCGTTAGCATTGTGCTAGTCAAATATAAACTTAAACGTTCTATCTAAAAGCAAGGAAGAAATGAAAAACGTCTATCAATTGCATCAAATAATGTTTTTGGTGATTTTGTTCTTCCTATTTTTATTTACTTCATTGTATTTTTTTCAAATGCACTAACATGTGTAAAGGGTTGTACAATTTAGGAAGAAATCTATTAATTAGTAATGCAATTTTAAAAGGTCAACATAAATAAAAAAATAATTAAATATTAATTTCAATTTAAAGAAATGTGGTAAAGTTTCAATTATCTTTCAGCTTGGCAGAACACATTCAACTCTTAGTAGATACTACGTAAATTTTGTCAAAAACATCTCTAAAAAACACAAAACATTGCCCAGTTGATATTTGTTACTCTACTTTGAGATGCCACAAAAGGTCTATATGCCGTTTGAATATGGCATGCAATGTTAGAGTATTGACCATTAAATGATTAAAGCCAGCATTTTCAAATTCTGTTTTGTATGCTTTGTAATAATTTTTAAAATAATACTGCCATCTGATATATTTCCCTAAATATTGATTAAATTGTTATTTCACTATTTATTGATAAATTTATTCCTGATTTGTTTTTCCTTACACTCAATGGCATTTCTCCATACATATAATGTTATCCTGGAATAACGCAAATGTAAGCAATATTTCTATTTGTTTATGTTCCGATTAAAAATATCATTTTCTGTTTATTTAATGAGGGAGAAAAGTGCTTGTGCATTTCTGGCATAGTTAGAAGTTTCTGTATATCATTGGAAAAATTAATATTATTGTAGTCTTTCGTGTATCTTATTAACTAAGAAAACACACAACGCAAATTCATCATTCTCTTAATTCAGAGTGGGTTGTTTAATTGACAAAATTCTTTCAGAAATGTTGCACGTATTATTTCTATGAATGGTTATAATAATAAATACAAAAAAAAAACTGATTATAACAATATTCTCTAATATCCAATGAATTGTCAATTTGAGAAAATTGCCAAAATTACGAAATAAATATATTAAAATATTTATCAAAAGTAAATTGTTTCAATCTCATTAATGGTATGAATTAATGAACATTTCAGTAAATGCATAATAGAGTTCCATGCGTATTTGTTTATGGTTACCAGAAAAGAAAACACAGATATATAAATTCAATACATTATACATTCTGGAAGGTAAACATTAATAGAACGAGAAAAATAAGCAATGGATTGCACACAAACCCCACATCCAAATATATTATGTAAGTCTTACTACATTATCTCCTTGAAGAAATGAGATACACTTCACCAATAGAATATTATTGTTCTTTATTGATAGTGATGTAATTTTTTCATTAATTTTCACTGTGGTTAAATCCTAAAATACCAAAAATCAAACAGCAATATAGTTACCTTTTCACTTAACACTATTACCTCATTATTTTCTCGAAAGAATTAACTGGTGATTATGTATTTAAAAAATATTTTATCCTTAACTAACTATATACTTAATCAAATGTCGTTAACTGTTCTGGGAAAACTGCTAAACAAAAGCAGTCATTTCTTATTCCCCTCCCCCTCCACATATCCCAGGTATCATTTTTTTGCTTATGACTACGCGAAATAGTGTCTGGGTAAAAATGTCTAATATATAATTAAATTAGTTGATTACCATTGCATAATTCACAGAAAATAAATGCAACATTTTCCTATGATGAATCAAATTTGAGTTATTAGCAAATGTTCCCATAGCAGTTACATAAAACTGAAAATAAAGGAATTTTATTAGTTTGCAATTTAGATATATGTACCATTTTAATACATAAAACTTTTAAAATGCAAATTTATCCTTTTTTGTTGACATATAAACAATAAAAATTAAATTTTGATTTTATTTTCTGAATGTGTTTATTTTTTTTAAAAATTGCCTGCAAAATCATAAATAAACATGCATTTCAAAGCATACTTTTTTTTAATGTAAAATCAAAAATTTTTACCCCAAGGTACTCGCGAGATCCCCCCCTCTCTCTCTATATATAAAAAGTTTTTTTGAGAGATGTTGTTATAAATTTATGTATAGTTGAGATTAGCTGCAACAGATGGTGAAAGGATTTTCTTTAAATAAATTTATTATTGGCTACGAATTCTTTATAGCTACGTAATGCATGTAAATTACAGTTTTACAATGAGTATGAGCAGTTGTGTAATTTGTACAATGAAAATTGGTTCACCGTTAGGGGGACAGGGATTATCCCACCCGTTTAATTCTATGCATATTAGTGATAACTGTTTGGTAAATTCATGTGTCGTGTGTGTTTCTCTGTTATATACTTCCTAACGTTTTCTATTTTTAATCCATTCTCTTTGTCAGTTTGTAAGTGTATAACTTAAATATCATATAAACAAGTAGACATAATTGAAATACAAATATTTCGCTAATTAAGGATTGTTCGATGCAGAGCAGCCAAATATGTCTTATGCACCGATATCATCAATGCCCTAATATATTAAGGCTAATGTAAAATAAGTATATATGCTAAAAATAAAATATTACCTGTAAAGTATGTTTAGAAGTATGCTTTATATACTTTTATAAAGTTTCAAATTTATAAAACTTATATAACTGGATTTCTTTTATTTCAATTTAATGTTCAGGATTGCTGGCATCTGCTAAATAAGGATCAGTAAAAAAAGAATCATTAAATTGTGACAGAAAAAAGTTTAATATTTTTTTTTATTTTCCCATTTAAACGGCATATATCTACAAAAGAAACTTCTTGTAGCTAAAATTTAGATTTTTAAAAGAGTCAAATAACCATTATTTAAATATTTTCCTGTTTAAAAATGTTGTGATGGTGTAACCATTGGTCTTTTTTTAAAACTAAAAACCAAAAAAAAAAAAGTTAGAATAATTTGCCTAGATTTGTTAATAAGTATAAGTAGATAAACAATTGAATTGTGTGTTTTAAAGTTTAAATAATTTTAAATTATTTATAGGTTAAAACTCACAAATAATTCATTGCTTTATGGCAGTCTAAAGTTTCAAATTCTAATTGATTTTCTTAAAACTCAATTGAAAAATTTAGTTAATACTATATAGATTATACAGCGTTTACATAAAACTAAAACATGATTATTAAACACTTCCTGTCAAACAAATTTATGTGCATTAGATTTTTTTAAATAAAAATATCTTAATGGACTAAATCCATGTGACGTCATAATCACATAATTTTAAACCATGTGTTTTTAGCCAATCAAGTTCAAAAACGCATGTGACGTCATAGTCACGATAAATGCAATTATCTATTTTTCGCAAATCAGTTCATGCACTTTGTTGTTGCCAAATAACGCTTTTTACAAAAACTTTTTTTTAAAAAAATTAATATTTGTCACTTTATTTAAAAGTGCATGTATAAAACAAGACTTTTTATTCTTTAATTTTAAAATCTTTTTGCAGAAATTTCTTCTTATAACTCTTGAGCATCTTTATCCAAATATGCAATTTGAAATTTTACACAAGTTTTACAAATAGAATAAGGAGTACGAGCTACTTTATTCTCCGTTTTGAATTCAATGCAGAACACGTGTTTATATTATCATGTGACCGTCATGAAATCAGTCCATTTGGAATTTATAAAGATTTTAATATACAGTATATTTTAACTCTTAAAGCTTATTTTATTTTCAAACATAAACATTTCAGTTCTGCTGGGATAAATGTTTCATATACAGAAAAAGGACAAATTCATGTTTCTTCTTCAAGAAAACTTTAACCATCAAACTCAATCAATAAGGCAATTTTTTAAAAGTATAATTTAATCTACACTATAACTGTGTAAAAGAAATTATTGTAATGCAGAATTAGACATAAAATATATTACATATAAATTATATATTTTTAAAATAATTTTTATTTAAAATGCAAAATATTTGACAGAAATAATTTAGGAACTTTATACACATATATAAATAAAGGAGATACTGTTTGAAAAATAAGATATAAAACCCTGATCTCATTTATAAAAATATAGCATATAATGGTTTCTACAAACGCATATAGAACAATATGTACATGTTTGTTTCGAAAAAAAAATAATAAGATTATATATATAAATTATACGCAAGAATTCTGTAATAATATGCGACATATTTCGGATTTGATTTAGAGTATTTTGGTATTAAAACGAAATTTTTGTCAGAATATTGCAATGAAAAGAAGGAATGATGAAGCTTTTAGGCTTAAAACATCTATTTTTATTGATGTACAAACGAATAAAGCGGTGACATAAACAGTGCAACACAAAAACAAAGACAAACATACGTGCATTTAAGACGGCCAAAAACATTATTTGTTTGCTCCACAAATCTCATCTATTTCTATTGATTGTTAACTGGAAGCCTTCAAAATCGTACGACTTTCATTAAAAACTTTTATGATTCGTCCAGACACTCGGGTGATGCAATATTGCATCATCCTGAATATAAAATAATTAACTTTAATTTTGAGGGATAAGTTCAGGGTTATATCCCGTTACATGGTTAAACAAGAAGTTAATTTTCCGAACTCCTGGAGAGACCATTATTAATTAAAATCCTTCAGGAGAAAATTGGGGAATTATATATACATACATTATGCAATTAAAAATTAAAATTGAATCTTAGCTTGTTAATATATATCTCCTTTAGTAAGCGCTAAGACAAGAATAAATTAATAATTAAATTTTTAAGTTTGAGAAAAAGGGAATTAACATTCACTACAACAGAACTACTATTTTAATCATTGGAAATATACACTCTTTAGGTGCTTTTTTATGTTTAAAAGTAAAAAATAATAATGAAATGGATTATTTCCTTGATTAGAGAAAAATGAATTATTCAAAATAAGCGCTGGTTGAATATATTTATGTACTCGAATGAAATTTCGAATTTTTAGCATGCATCAAATATAAATATTATTTATAAGAAGAGAGGAAATGAAGTAAATATTAACATTTTTTTTTTCGTAATTTTTTCTCTTATTAGTTGAGGTGATTGAAATTACCCCAAATTTTATAGCGAAAAAAACTCCTCATGCATAAATAATTTATTTGGAATAATGTGAATAAATGTTTGCATAATGTACTTTAAAATTAATATGTAAGGAAAATGTATTAAAGATATGAATTTAATGTCTTCCTTAAAACCTCCTGTTTTGTGATTTTAAATAATTAAATAAATAATTTTTTAATGTTTGGCATTGTTCTATGAAGTAAGAATAAATGATTTCTTAAACATGTAATAATGCACTATTTATTTCAAATACTTTATAAATATTCATAAAACTTAATTCAATTCATGTTTAATCTCATATTTTACGAATTTCAAACATTAATTTCTAGAAAATAACTTCATGTTATTCGTGGGTTTAATGCATATTCTTTCTTAATATGTATCCTTCAAGTATAAACCTCCCGTTCGCTTATAATATGAACTAAATATGAATTCACCTGTCTTTCTTTAAATAGGATCATTTGCATGTCTTAGTGTACATTTATTTCATGACTGTTTCTTTCTAAAGTTATTGGGCACTTTTACGTCGAAAATTTGCTGGTTCTTATTTTTAGATTAGCTGATTTATCTAATTTTATTTTTGACATTGCTTATTTAAGCTTTTGGAAACAAATTCAGTTAATATGTATTTCAAGATAAAATACTGTATGATCTTTAAACATGAGTTTTTTTTTTCTTTCCTTACTGTAAAAAGTTTTAAAATTTACATAAAAAATTGAACTTTACGACTTTTTTAAACTTGAGAACTTTTAATAGTGGAGGAAGAAAAATAACTATTAATAAATAATAAATTTTTAAAGTCGTACATTTTATTATAAGATGAAAACACACAAATACACCTTATAAATATATGACTTTATATAGTCTTGGCTTAAGACAGTTTTGTATTAAGATATTTTTCCTGGTTCTTGCTTTTTTGGAAAGGATGAGGAGGTTTCTTATAATTTACTTTGTTTTAAATTTGTTTAGTTACTTAAAAAACACAACACAAACCGCACGACACACAAAATACATAAACGTGGACATGAAAGTGATAGGCCAAGACTCAGGGTCATACTTGTAGGCTCATACCACAATTTTTATTAGCTTTGTTGAACAGAAGCTTTTAGAATCGTATGATTTTCGATAAAGACTTTTCTGATTGGTCAGAATAAGTGGGTGATGCATGATTGCATCGTCCTGTTTTAAAAGCCCTAACGTGTCAGTTCTTTGCGAGGTAATTTTGTAATTATTTCCTGTTAGATGGGTAAACTAAAAATTATCACGCACAGTCTTGGAGAACTCAACACCAAATATGAAATGAAATAATCTTAAGGTATCCGACTGGTTGCGACAAATTTTTTTTAAAAAAAGAAGATATGGGGATTTTTTTGTTATTTTTAGATTTGTTTAGTGCATTTTTAGAAAAATATGCTAAAATTAAGAATATAAAAAGAAATTATTATTACTAAATTGGAAAAAACAATAGGTAAACATTGACAAAAAATAGCATAAACACGCCCCGTTCTTCACCAAAGGTTTATGAACAAATTTTCAATTTTTTCTATCTAATGTGTTGCTATAGTATTCAATTTTGAAATGACCTTCAGGATAAGTGATATTTTCTTTTTTACAAAAACTAGAGCACTTTATCTCGGTTACTATATGAAAATGCTTAAAAAGACAGTGATTATATTCACATAACGGACTGTAAATGTTGTAATGAAACAGTGATTGATAAATCTGAAGGTTAAAACAGTTCTACTATTATACAGAACTTACAGAAAACATTTCATTTAATTATGTTCAAAACTTTTTTAGCAATCGTTGACCCCGTTTGATTATTTTCAAAAAATCACATTTCGAGTAAAACGCGTTTTAAAGTATGACATCTAGCTTAAAGTAATGGCATCTGCTTTTACTAAAACACTTCTAGTTTTTGTTCTAGTAAACGGAAAATGATAAACTTGGTATTTTTATAAAGCTAATAAGATGACCCATAAAACAAAATCACTTAAGGTATGTGACTACCTTCGGAGCACTTTTTTTGAAATATGTAAAATTTCACTTATGTAAACATATTTTTATTTGTAATGGGACATAAAAGTAAGAATTCAAACACAGTTTTTACAAAGTTATAAATATTTTTGGAAATATAGGGAATTTTGAGTGAAATTTTAGTGAAAAATTGCAATTACGGGAAGGATTGTATTGAAAATTCTGATACATATATTCTAATAATATTTATTTATACAGTACATAAATAACATCATTTTCTGTGATTATAACTATGAAATTTATAATACTTCTGTAAAGTTTTCGAAATATGTCAATTTTTATGCAAAAACTCATTTTTTTACAAAAAACTAATGATATTTTCTCACAAACAGTGCAATAAAATAAATAAATATATACACAGGTATTAGATTATAGACTAGACTACAGATAAAACTAAATTAAAGATTCTCTGAAAATTTCAAGTCAATATCTTAAAAGGAAATCTTGTAGTCAACCGTACCGTGAAGAAAAAAATTGAAAAACATAGTTTCTCAGAAAATGCATTTAAAGATTTTAATGCTATGTGAAAAATTTTCTACTAATTGTACATTTTTTAAACTCACCATATTTATAGCTCAAGCTCTTTTAAATTTCATGTAAAACTTATTTGGAATTTTTTTTAACCTTTTGCTGTTTTCCTGAGAATTTTATACACTATAACAATTGTCGTTTTTAGCGAAATTTTGGTGAAAAATTGCAGTTACGACAAATCTTTTACACAAAATTCTAATAAGTGTATTCATATAATATTTATACAGCACATAAATAACATCTTTATCTGTGTTAGGTATCAAAATATTTGTAATACTTGAAAAAGTTTTTTAAATACGCCAAATTGTATGCAAAAACTCATTTTTTAAAAAAAATTAATGCTTTTTTTCATAAAAAAGCAATTAAAAATATATATATATATATATACAGACATTAGATTTTGATTCATAACACAGATAGAACTACACAAAACATGTTCTGAAAATTTCAATTTACTATCTTAAAAATATTTTGTATAGTGAACTTTATTGGGAAGAAAAATATTGAAAGAGTTTCTCGTAAAACACATTAAATTTTTTTTTAACACAAAATAAATACTTTTCTACTTACAAAACATTGTCAAAACTCCCCATATTTATAGGTTAAGCCTTCTTTAGCTTCATTTTTAGCTAATTTTGACTTTTTTTTGGCTTTTTGCTGTTTTCTGGAGAGTTTTGTTGAGGGTAATGACTGGCGTTTTGATTTTTGAATACGTTCTGTGTCGATTCCCATGTAGTTTTTAAGTATCATTGGATCAATTACCATACCTAAATAATTAAATACATGCAACAGTCCTAAATAACCTGAATTATATAATAGGACAGCAATGGTGTGAACCCAAAAACAAAGTTTTCTTGTGAACAAACTTTCTTTTGGTAAAATAGACCATAATACATTATTAAAACTTTCATTATTATTTGGGTCATGCCATGGAGGCATTTTTTTAACAAATCTGTATCACAGAGTGCTAAGTAAGTGGGCTTTATCACTTTAATAACTGAATTTGAAAGGCCTGTTGTTTTGTCTATGTGTACTTTTTCATCGCATAATGCTCGTATATACTTGCACCAGCTGTCTTTCCCTGTAGGACATTGCCCATGCATGGGATTTTGATTGCTAGAGCAGCAGTGAAAGAAAACAGCTATTACAGCAGATTGCATTTTTTCGAGACATCCAACATTGCTACGGATGGCAATCCCATAATTGTTCTGCAGTTTATCGATACATTTATCAGTTAGTTTGCCCTTTCCACCAAGTCTTTTGGTGTTCTTTTTTAGTTTCCTTAGACGTGAGCCTACTCTTTTTTGTATATGACCTATACATTCGAGTTTTGAGACACTGTTTTCCCCATATATATTCTTTACTTGTAAAAAGCCCTTGGAATCCCCATCACCATAGTACTCGGTGTACTGCAAGTCTCGTTTTATCAATGATCTTTCAAAAATTCTGAAAGCTTCAACAGCTTCCATATTTCCTGAGGATCCTTTATAGTTTGAGCATTCATGCTCAGATTTCACTTTCATTTCACACATTTTGCAACACTGAGTCATTACTTCCAAATCTACAATTTTTCCAGTTTCAATGGAAATAGCTGAGACGCAGCCATTAAGCGACATATGGCCTCTCCGCTGCCATGTGCCATCTACTAAAACACCACAAGTTGTACTTTTTTTTAAAATTTCGCACTTCTGTTGATGCAGCTTTCATATTTTCTTCAGAACAAAACTGTACTGCTTCCAGCAGTTTGAGTTCATGAGCTCTGAATGTGTTTTTAGAAATGCAGTCCAAATTTAAAGTACATAGCAACTTCTTACCAGCTGTGAATCCCCTGCCAATCAATCTCAATCCAAATACCAATAAAGTAATGAGAGTGAATTTTTTATTTTCTTTACGGGTAGAAGTAAAGCCAGTCATGAATCCACAACTGCAAGACACAAGTTAGAGCAAAGTCCTTCCCTGGAATCTTCTGTTAGTTTCAATCCAGTTGCATAGCATTCCGGACAACACAGGATTGAAATAATTCCCAATAAAGCTTGGAAATCAATAATTCGATTACCTGTAGAACCATGAAATATAGGTTCAGGCACATCAAAACTGTCATTAGTGCTCAATTTTCCTTCACTTGCAGACGATGTCTTGTTACTGTTTGTTGCTGACTTGGTAAATCTGTTTCCATAAAACCTTCTCTTTCTAGTCACTTTTGATCTAGTTTTTGGCATTTTGAAATTATTCACAATGAAATAAAACGTTAAAATTAAATACAATAAATGAGTAAATTATAAAAATATCAAAAATAATTAGTAATAAAGAAGAACGCTTTCGAATGAACAATGTAAACAAAGTATAGACGATAATAGTATTGCCATTCAATAAAACAAGCTTGAATTAAAAAAACAGTTGCCAGATGGGTAAAAAAATATTATTAAATAAGTAAAGCATACCTTGATCTGTATTTACAATAAATAATGAATGTTTATCTTGCTTAAAAGTCACGAAAAAGGAGTTCAAACTATTTGTTTACATTTTATGTCTCTTTAAATACCCATTTCCGGTTTTGAAAATTCCATTTCCGGTTTACTAATTAAGCTATAACTTTGCTTCTAAATATCGTAGGAACTAAAATAAAGTGTTTTTGGAATCTTAAATATATGGGCTATAATATAAAAACATAAAACAAATTTCGAAAAATTTCACCAAACACACGATTTTAGGGTAGTCACATACTATAAAATTTGTAAATTTTTGGCAAAATTCACAATTTTAGGGTAGTCGGATACCTTAAGACAGAAATTAAGTAAATTATTACATATATTATTTGCTGAAATAACTCTCCCAAAGTCTAGTCTGGTGACTGTCTGTTCTTATTGAAGAACGAATATTGAATTGAATCTATTCAAATACGTGTATTATATATATATATATAGTATGAGATTAATTTTCAAAACTAAAAACGAATTTGGTCTCATCATAATTTGACAAGGAAAAATTCAATTTTACGAAAGAAATAAATCAAATACATCCCTTAACGATAAAATTAAGAATAGAAAAAGAAATTATTATTACTAAAATGGAAAAAAATAGGTAAAAATTGACAAAAAATAGCATAAACACGGCACTTTCTGCACCAAAGGTTTTTGAACAAATTTTCAATTTTTTCAATCCAATATGGTGCTATAGTATTCAATTTTGAATGCCTTTCAGGATAAGAGATATTTCCTTTTTTACAAAAACTAGAGCACTTTATCTTGACAGTTTATCTTAAAAAGACAGTGATTATATTCACATAAGGTGTCGTAGTCTCTCACTACCCCTATGATTATTAACTCCCCTTTGCACATTATCTAAATTTGGGTATGTTGGATTCATAATTAATAACTACGTAAATAATAAATCACTATTATTTATTAATCCTTATGATAGAAATACACAAATATTAATCAAACTTTAAGAACAACAAATTATAGTGGAGTGAGATCAGAATTCAATTATGAACGACGGAACACTAACCGATACCACGGGGAAACAACGCATACAATCAAACTACGCATTTAAATCTAATCTATAAAAATCACAGACCTGATATCTCTTTAAGACTGGATTCTTGACTACTTAAAGAATCTATAGAGCGGTTTCAATCCTTGATATCTTCAGTTACGCCCGAACCGAATTAATGGATCTTTTTCAATAATCTTCCTTCAACTAACAAACTTCACTTAGTTAAACTAATCTCCTAGAATCACCTTCTTAATCAATTTCGTAGTTAACTCCTCTATCAAAAACACGTAGTCATCCTTCTCTCTTCATTTCATTTCTCCCTTTTATATCTCTTTCGAACTCCCTAAACCTGAAACTATCTTGTTGCATAAGTCACACTTTAGCTCTCAGCGGGATTGTTAAAATAAATACAATTTAAAAGAATTTGAGAGAAGGTTAGTGAAACGCGTAAGCAACCTGTCACAAAGGACTGTAAATGTTGTAATAAAACAGTTATTGAAAAATTTGAAGGTTAAAACAATTTTACTATTGTACAGAACTTACAAAAAAAGATTTCATTTAACTATGTTCAAAAATTTTTTAGCAATCGCTGACTCGTTTGATTATTTTCAAAAAAAATTCGAGTAAAACCTTTTTAAAGTATGACATCTTCTTTAAGTTAAATGGCATCTGCTTTTACTAAAGACACTTGTAATCTTTGTTCTAGTAAACGGAAAATGATAGACTTGGTATTTTTATAAAGCTAATAAGATGACCCATAAAATAAAATTATAAAAAAGTTTGTCAATTTTTGGCAAACGTCACAGTTTTAGGATAGTCGGAAACTTTAAGAAAGAAATTGAGTAAATTATTACATATATTATTTGCTGAAATAACTATCCCAAAATTCTAGTCTGGCGACTGTCTGGTCTTATTGAATTAAATCTATTCAAGTAAGTGTATTCGTATGAGATTAATTCTCAGATTTAAAAACAAATTTGGTCTCATCATAATTTAAAAGGAAAAAATTCGATTTTACGAAAGAAAAAAAATCAAATACATCCCTTAACAATTTTCTAACAAAACACGAAGTAGAGTTAAAGAATGCCATTAAATCCGAGTCCTACTCTTACTCTCATTCCCCAAATCGAAAAACTAACCTAGACAATGACCTAACCAGGTTTCTCTGGCGTTTTAATTTCACTTGATTAATGCTCCTAGTTTATTTACTCGCAAACCAAAAACCACAACTTTGAAAACAGCAGCGGCAGAAGGAGTCGGCTCTTCATCCTCAAACTACAAAAGAATTACCAACAGAAAAGCATCTTCTTCGTTAACGAAACGCAACGTGGCTAAACTTCGGCGCTTTGCACGAAATGATATTGATTAGTCCCAGTGAAATCCGGGTTGATATAGAAGTTTATTAAACTTCGAGATGTGGGAGGGGGGAGCTCTAATGATTGATGGCTCTAAAACGCTCCTCTGAGACATAGAAGCTATGTTTTAATCATCCCTACTGAACTGAACAAGATCCTTTGTTGTGTCTCGGGATAAGGTATACGAGGAAATTTCTAGGGGAAATGCACATTTTGGGGAACATCGCTTATGAATCAGGTGATCAAGTGGAAGTGTCAGCCATCTTTGGTCATTACTAAAATTCATTATTATTGAACGTACTGAAGCAAAGTTTATTGAACTGTTTTGTAAAATAATTTAAACGTGTAATGTTTCATTTCGTTCAAAAGAGACTTGCTTTATAACAGTGTAAATTGCAGTGCTGTGGGATTTTTTAAGAATCCGTATTGGGTTAGTCAGTGATATTCGCTTTTAATATATTTGTTATTTAAAAGTATATTTTTATCATATTATAATATTATTCTTTTTATAAAATGTCAATTCATTTACAAAAATTCTTCATGAAAATAAACAAAGATGTGAATATAATTAATTTTCTGGTTTAATATTTAACCGAAGTCATTAGACGCAATCGAGGAAACATTATTCTTTATATAAAGTGTCTATTCATTTCTGAAAATTCTTCATGAAAATAAACAAAGATGTGATTATAATTACTTTTTCTGGTTTAATATTTAATGAAGTCATTAGAAGGCAATCGATGAAAGATTGATAAAATTGAAATGTACCGCTTTTTATAAAGGAACATCACGAAGTGCTTTGTGATTATAATTTTAATTTCAAGTATGATTATTTAAGTATATATGATTAAATTCCACTTTCGCTTATGGCCATGTTAGCCTAGTTGTTACGTCAGGAACTCGAACTCATGAACATAGACGGCGTGTCATGAGTTCAAGCCTTGTGTCACTGAATAGCTGTGGAGAAGATGGGGTGAAGCACTTTAAATCCTGTCGAGGCTCAATATATTCAACTGTCGTAGTGTGGTAGTTTGCAGCAGGGGTGCCATCTGAGGTATATTCGTCACTCGAATAAGTTTCAAAATTATAATGTTCGTCGTCAATAGGTGACTTTAAAGTGTGACTTCAATAAACTCTCATTCACTCCGCCTTTGCAAATTATTTAATATCAGCCTTTGTATTGCTATTTATTTTGTATTTAATTGTTAAAATATTACGATTTTATAGTGTTGAATGAAAAAATCTATTTAAATTCATCCCTTTTGTGTTATTGTGTATTCTTAAGAAATTGGAACTATATAAAGCATTTAAATTGTAGAGAGAAG
>BMAO01022843.1:0-17053 GCA_019973975.1 Trichonephila clavata
TATTTTTTTCTATACTACTTGGCATTCATTAGAAATGAATTGACACTTTGTTGCAAATACACGAGTATAATCTCTCTACTATATCGTTTTTCTTGGAAAAAACATTTTCAAAAATAAGTTTACCGTAAAGCGAGTCGTGATAGTCAGCCATCTTTCAAAAGAATAATTTTTGAATAGCTATTTTAAACTACTTACAAAACCCTTCTTTAATAGTTAGTTAGACCCTAATAACCCTGAGGTTCAATAACCGAAAGATGGTTCTTTCGCAGTTCAGTTCATTTCTATCGTAAACCGCAAACGCACCGATATTTTTCGGAGAGAGCATTGCACATGTCAAGTGTAATGACCTACATATGGAATGAGCTTTGACAGTTCATCAGAAACGTAAATGCATAATGAACCCAAAAAGAGGTCAGTTTAATATAGAAGTTTTCTTCCCCCAAATGCAACACGTTCGGGGAACTATTATGAGGTAGTATTCCTGAGGGTGAGTGGTAAAAAAACATCTGCTTTTTGTTGTTTTTTCAGCTTCCGATCATTCAAAATGCATTTTAAACAGGCAGGAGTTGAAGAATGATTTACTTTTTGCAGATGATTGCACCGTTTGTTGAAATTTCTTTCAGGTCATGGACAACTCTTGTTAAAGAGGAAAATATCGATTAATATCATAAAAGAATCGATGCCAAAGTTGTTCAATTACGAGACCGATTATGCATGCGGAAATTCCCATTAAAAATATTCCTGATCACGCTATCATTTCATGACAATTATAATGATAGATCATATTAGGAAATGAACATACTAATTCCTTCTAAAACAAAATCGTGCACCTCTAGAGAGTTAAATAACCTTACAAAAACACAAATAAATGTTACAGGAAGCTGTTATGAGATATATCACGATTTTTTTTATTTCAAAACTGCTCTTAGTAAAAGCTTTAAAAAACAAAAACAAAAAATATCTGCATTTTTATGATATTCGAAGATGAAAAAATTCCACTTTTCATTTTATATTTTCTAATTTATCCAACTTTTGAAATGGAAAGATGAATTTTTTTACATCTTTGAAAGGTTTCACTTTTTTTTATTGCTCTGTAGGTTTAACCTTTAGTTCAGCTAACAGCTCAGCTATAAGAGAATACTCTCTGCTCAATTATTTATATTGGGAATGCAGATTTTCCTTCTTTGAATATGTCATTATCAGTACGAGTTTTTCAAAAAATATTCAATTTAGGAATGTGTTGCAATTGTTTCAGTTTTAAAAAATACAGAAGCCTTATTTGGTATTTTTGAAACGTTTATGTCTTCCCCTCTTGAAATTATATGTTACGCATATAATTCCATCTTAAACATAGTGGCCAATGAGTTGCCACCAACCACTTATTTTATTTTTATTCTTCATCAAATTGCAACTACAGAAAATATAAACTAATATCCCTGAAAAAGTATTTGTCCAAGTATATAATCGACTCTATTATTTAAAGTTAAGATTGTTTTAATTTTATAAAACTAACAAATTGTTTTTGGTGCCATCAACAAAAGCTTTTAGTGAGTTTAAAGGAGAGCAGATTGTTTCTATATATGTAATAAAATAGCGTGAAAGTATCTGAAATATCCAAACAGTTTAGAATATCAAACAAAACGTTAATAAGGATATATGAAGTATATTTAACCTTAGGTAGCATAAAAACTTCATCATCTAGGGGACATAGACCAAGAAAATAACAAAACGTGATGAGAGGGAATTGAAGCGGATTGTGATGAAAAATAGGGAAAGCAGACGATTGGCAACTCTATAAATTATAAAGGAGTCCAATTTAAACTCGGAGACCAAAAATCTCGCAACAAAACAATACAAAGAGAACTTAAATTTCTCGAGCTTGAAAGTCGATGATCAACACGAAAACCGTACTTGTCAACTTTAAATTAAAAAAAAAACATTTTGATGCTTTGGCTAATGAATACAAAATCTGGGACGTAGAAATGTGAAGAAAAGTTCTATGGGCCGTGAGAGACATTTAACACTTTTTACGAATGATGGTGGACAAAGAATTCGTCGGGAACAACATGAAGCTCTTAATCCAAATTGCATACATTTGGTTGGAATTTGGGGATCGGCTCCCTTATCACTACAAAGGGTAACAGAACTGAAATGGGTACTTATCTCATCTAGAAAATGTTGTTAAACCATTAATGGAAGATTGGTTTCCAGATGGTGACAGAACACATCAGGATGACAATTCTAAACCCATCACACTAAAAACTGTACATAAATAGATAAGAATAACCTTCCAAATATGTCAAAGAACTAGAAATATCACTTCATAAAACATGGTCTGAAATCTCTTTAGAGACATGTTAGAAGCTTATTAGATCAGTACCACGACGAGTTAATACTCTATACAAAGCAAATGGTGGAAGTATCAATATTAGATGAGACAACATGCCATTTAGCCAGCATGTTTCTAAGACCAATAAGGATCCATATAATCTAAGCTAAGTAGCGGAAAGGAATGACCCCGGAGGTATTAGGGTCCTTCAAAAAATTTTACTGAATATTCTATTAAATAGCAAGGTTTTGAAAAAAATCGAAAAAATTTTTTTCTAAGTTTTTAATCAGAAGTCATATTAGTTAAATGCAATATGAAACAAAAATCGCTCACGTATGCATTTCTTAAAAACCTTTTCACAATTATTTTCCTGTAATATTTAATTAAACATTATTTTATTTATACAATTTTTTTTCCATTTTGAAATAAAACTATTAGAATAAATAATATAACAAAAATAGGATTTAGTTTTAGAAATCGAATTGAAAATTAAGGAATAAAGCTGTATTAATAAAAAGTTGCAAACAAAGTTTTAAAGAATCTAAAACAATGTACGAATTTTAAACAGATTTTTTTTGTTTTGATAATTTAAACGAATAATTAATATAGTATTACTTAAACTTTATTAATATTTTTTAAACACGTGGGATTCCATTTCTTTTAATTTTACTCTTTCATTTTTAATAGTTTTGTAAAATATATTATTTTGATTTCCTGAAAGAGTTACGTCTCTCTTTCTCTCAAACGTTGCATATTTTATAACAGATAAAACTGAAAAAATAAGAGGCAGATAAAATGCAACATGAAAATAACCACAAATTGAAACAAAAACTTTGAAAAAAATCAATTACGACTTCCTTGAATTATATTTAAAAAGAAAAATTAGAGATATCCTTGTTAAAATACTTGATCTTATCTTAATATAACAACAGCAAAAAAGTTGAATCATCTTAAATGCCCGACTTATCTATATAAAATTTCATATCATTCCCAGTTGACATGACAATTCTTTTTCAAGGATACACATTCACATTTGAAGATAACATTGGAAAAAATTGCATGAAGTAACTAAATCAGAAAAGATTTTCTTTTTATATTTAGCTGATAAATCAATTTAATCTTAGGTTTTACCTTCTCAATTTTAAGTAATAATTATTTCAAATATCAATGTAATAAATAAATAAGGATAGCTTTTCTGTTGAATTATATTAAAAAAAAGAACACTACATTTTAAATTTACTTTTAGCACTTTTTATTGAGAATTTAGTATTTTAAAATATAATAAGTGAAATCCATTTCTTATAACCTCTTTTATAAAACTCTTTTTCTCCATCTCATCCTTATATATAGAAAATATTTTGCCCACAAAATGTATTCTTTAGTAAGTTTCTAAAAAAACTTAAAAGTTTATTTTTCACCTCTCATTTATCCAAATTTCAAGAACATTTTCTTTAAAATTGAAAATATTTTTAATAGTTCAATGTTTAGAATGTTGTTTGCAAGAATATCCATGTTTTACGCCACTGAATTTCATAGTATTGTTTTTCAGATTTACTGAAAAAATAAATTTAAAACTAAGCTATATATGTTTTCTTTTATTTCATAAGAATTATTTCAAAATTCTTTCTCAAATATTTCTTTTTTAATAATATTTTAGGGGAAAATTGAATTACAAATTTAAGCTTTTTCATTTAATATCTAATACATATATTTTAATATAAATAAAAAATAGGAAAATGAAATAATGAATTGCTTTTCGCATAGGTGACTTATTGTTATTTCATGTTAAAAAGACAGATAATTTAGATGCTCTAATTATTTTAACACAATAAATGTTTTATTTACTGAACGTAAATGAGATAAAATATTGCTCTCTTAATTTCTTTTTTATAAAATAAATATTTTTCTTCATTTGGAACTGTTGAATTTTTCATGAAATATTTTTATAACCAAAATTTCCACCCTTAAATTTCTCAAATTTTAAATTAAACAATAAAAAAAATCGGCAGAATTTATATTAAATATTTTTATCTATTTTAGAGACTTAAGATTAAGAAGGTTGACATAAAACTACTTCTGAGAGGAGAATTTTTTAAATGAAGGAATTTTTCGATTAGAGAATTTTATTTTTATACCAATACTACAATTAAAACTCTATTTTCTCCCTGAAAAAAGCGATAATTTAAACGGGTCACTTAACGTCTGTTCATCAATTTTTTAAAAATAATATGTACAATAATAAATATTCATTTTAAAATTTATCATCAATGTTACAAAATTCTTCGTTAAAATTCATTCTATTTCACATATTATAAACAAATGAATTGGAACAAAAAGTTTATTACAAGAAAAAATTTCCCCAAAGAGTTTTTTAGGGTAAAAAAATTCTAGCTTTACATCAAAATAAGGGAATAATTTAAAATGAGCGCATAATTTTCGACGTTTGTTGTTCCTTTTAAAGATCCATTGGTTGAATTTTTTTAAGTAAAAAACGTAGTTCAACTGCATAAATGTTAGTCAGAAATCTGTAGAAAAACGCTCACAAACTTCTATTATTATTGTTCTGCAATTGATAAATTCCAAAAGTAGGAAGTAAGAGTTATGTCGTTTGAAGCGTGTTTTACGTTATACACATGTGTGTAGCTTAAATACATGTCAAACTGTCACTACACTGTTATGACTGTCATTGCTTTTAGAACATATTTGTCTGTTTCTTTTTTAATAACTATTCGATTTAAAAAATTATTTTGTTCATGAACTAACCACACGTACTGCTGACAAACCTTTAGATGAATTTGAAATAATGTCTGAATACGGTTCATTATATAAAATTATAAATTTGGGATATTAAAATGTTTAATGTACTGTTAAAATTTTGTGAGCATATTTATTCTGCTAAATATGGTAAAAAATAAATGTTAAAGATAATTAACTTTGAAGATTTCATTTATAAAGGCCTTAGTATTTGAAAGAAAAATGAACTTTCGAGATGCTTATGCAAGTAGAACAGAAGCATGCATAAACAAACACCGAATCCCATTCTACGATAAATTTTGTTTAATATAACAAAAAAAATTTGAATTTAACATATTTCGCACTTTAAAAAATATTTATTATAAATAGTTTATATGAATATTAATTTTTACAAATAATCTATAACATTAATAAAGCTTATTATCATTTATTTTTGCGAATATCTTAAGCTCATCTAGGAAAATAATAATATTTTTTTAAAGAATAAATTTTTCAACTGACCTGTGGTGATCTTGCCCTTCCAAAAGGGCTTACTGGAAGGTGCGTAAGTAAGACGCATATTCTGAATGTCCACTTTGTACTTTCGTCTGTACCATCTGTCCGGACTCCGAACTTTGTACATCACTGTGCCCATGGTCATGCCTTTTATGATCACCTGCAAAGGCATGGCTGCAAAGAAGGAACATAATTGAAATAAGTATAACAAATTAACTTCATTTTATTCTGCACATGAAAATGTTCTCACTGATGTTGAATTGTTATTTTATTCCAAAATTAATAATGGATGTTAAATTCAAAATATTTTGAAACAACTACAGAGAGAAATCCGTTCTTATCTATCGCTAACTTCACTTAAAATAATTTCATTTCATTCTATCAATTCTAATTTGGTCAATACACGTTCATTTCTCGGAGTTGGTTTATGCAAATACGTTAAGGGACTGAAGCAAATTGCGTCGTCTAATTTTACACATTAAATCCTGTCTCTTCTCAATCAATCCAAAAGAGAGACATGGTGGATTAACTGTTAATGTACTTAAAAGAAACATGAAGATTATTGACAATGAACCTTGTTATTTCGAGTTATGGCCAAGCAAACAAGAATGGCACCTGTTTTGACACCCTACTTTAACTGCCATACCACGCTTACGTGAAAAATATGAATCCCGGTAGAATTAATACATATTACATCCGCTACACGACGGGTTTTAGTGGTATTAGGACTTCCAAAACCACGACTTTACTATATAATAACACCGGTTTGGAACTATAAACATTTGAGGTGACAAAAGACGGGAGAGAAATAGATGAAATGCATTTATATTATGAGCAGGAGCTATATATAACAGACAGGGACGTCTTAAGCATGGGCCAACTGGCCCAGGACCTCGTCTCGTTCTCGACTCAGCCTTATTAAGATCGCAATTCAAATAATTTCAATTGTTAAATGATATTTCCGGTTGTAATCTTGAAAAACTGGGAATTTCGGACAATATGTCAACTGGTTACATGTGATGACCGTCGTCCATGTCTACTCCAAGGCCTACCACCATACACATGCAATCGGTCGAGCTGGTTTGTGCTATTGTAAGTCATGCATAGTTATTTGTTTCAGGTTTTGTTTGTAATTAGTATTTGAAAACGTATGCTATGTACTATCAAATTATAGGGGTCATAGGTGGGGCCTACATTTGCGTAGGGGCCCAGGGTTTCGAGAAGTCTCAAGACGCCTCTGATAACATAATGTTATTTAATATGCGCAGCGGTTGATCCGATTTAGCTTAGGGTACATCAGACCTAGATTTTTATCCAGTCATCAGTTTGCCCGTGTTGCAATTTGAATTTATTTTAGTATACAGAATCTGTTTTGATCAATTTTTTTTCTAAAATAAAACCTTGTTAGAACTCTCAGCTGATAGTTCGTAACATAGTGTTTCTAAGTAAAAAGTTATATTTAGTTCTTATTCTGTCTTGTGAATTCTTCGCCTACGAATCTTAGGACTATCAGAGTTATTTTGAAAGAATAGAGGTCTCGCAACTATATTATTTTAACCTGAAAAATAATTTTGAATAATTAAGACTCGCAACACCCCTTGGGGTCAATTTTCAAAAAGCCCCTCTTGTAGCGGATCTCTACTCCATGAAAGGAAATGCCATCAAATTTCAAGTCTGTTGACTAATAGTCCTTGAGATATCGTGATGAGTGAGTTACTTTTCTCATTTAAATATATAGAATATTGTTATGCAAAGAAGAATGTATTATTTTTGATAAAATTTCATCTAAAAGCGCTTCATAGCAATATTTATTTCTTCAATGTTGAGGAAAAATTGGAATTTATTATATACACTCAGCAGAAAATTAAATAGAACTTCCATGGAAATACACAAGATAAAACTAATTTTTTTTCTATACACTATATTTTTTTTACTTTCATCATTTTTAAAAGCAGTTATGGATTTTAAAAACGAATAACATTTCATTCATTTCTTCATCAACGGAATAACGAATAACTAGCAACACAAATCATCACAATAGTTCTATACTATTAAAAACATCCCTTTAATAAAAAAGGATTACTGTAAACAAGGCAACTCGATAAAAGAACAAATATTTAAAACAACAGTCATGACGATTTACCGTATAAACGTATATTGCTTTTTATCATGTGAATTTTAGCACGAGTTTCTCTAAGCGAAAAAAATCAGTCTTTTCAAAACAAAAAATAACACTCAAAAACTTATTTCGAAGAATAGTTTACAACGAAAACAAAAAATATGTAAAGAAGCTTTGTCTACAGAAATTTTTTAAAAAATTCGGGTCGTTGAAAAAAAAAGGCTAAATAGTTTCAGCAGCGGGAGGCCTTGGATTCTGGAAATAATGCCGCAAATAAACAAATTACCAGAAATCGTGAGACGCGAACATGGCGCCGCCGGAAAGAATGCTGGAGGCGCGCAAAATGAAGCTATAATTAATAGGTTGGTCATGAGATCAAATATATGCACACAAAATGCAAATGGAGTGAAAATTTCTTTTTTTTTATGTACCAAATCCGTATTTAAAAATGAATCAAAAGCAGATGGGAATAAACCAAATAAAAATTCACGTAAAAATGAGAGGGGAAAGTTCATTTAAGGCTGAATCAAGATTGTCAGGATGAAAAAATGAAAGCCACAGCTTCAAAGGGAATTTTAAACGGAAATATAGCGAAATATTTGTAAAAAATATAAAGGGAACGTTCGTAGAAACATTAAAAGCTGCTTTAATATATTGGATGTTGATAAATTTTTACATTATGTGCAAGAGTTTTAAAGATAAACTGCAGAGAAATTAAAAATCAATCGAGAATTGTAGAAAGTGATCTATATCAAAAACCAACATAGACTTATAATTAAAAGAACGTGAAAAAAAATTAATAAGATTTCTAACAACACATAGAACAGAATTTATAACTGCAGCATGAAACAAAAGACCCCAATTTTTAAATATTAGGTATATTTTTCTTAATAAGAAATAAGTAATTTATATCCGTAATTATATTTAAATTATTCGATAATTCAATAAGGAATATGGAAGTAAATTAAAAATTTAGAATGTAGTATTTTATTCTTAAATTATAAGATTCATCAGATTTTAATAATACGCAGTTTTAAAATCGAGAGATGCTACGATGTTTAAGAAAAAGGGAAACCAAAATAAAATGGCAGTTTACCTACATTCAGAAAAAACGCATTTACTTAAGCTTTTAGTTATCCATTTTGTGAACCAATTCAAAAATCATATTAAAATAATTAATATAGTTTTCCGATCAGATGATGAAGTCTACATTTGAATTGGCATCTTATTCTTCAAACTTGAAAACATGAATATTTGACAACTGTAATGTGCATCAGAGCCTCCATTATCCAAATCATAATCGTTTTTAATCGCAATAAAACAGATTTTACATGTTTTAAAATTGAGTCGGAGCCTAAAATAAAAAATTTTAACTTTTATATACAAATCAAATTTTTAAGAAATTTTTTGAACACAAGCTAGTTTTTGGCAAAATTAAAAGCTAAAAATTTGATTTTGAAATTTTTTAATAAGATTTTACAAAAAAAAAAAAAAAAAGGCAGAAAAGTCTCAGCAATATTTGCTATTCTTAAACTCTTTCACGTAACAGAGAGGAAAAAACTTAACTAATGTATTATATTCACACAAACACTCCTAAGTTTTCTTAAAATTTTCTTATATAACTTAACTGATTAAAAGAACATCAGTAAATTAGGAAAACCAAACATAAAAAACAAATAGTATCTCTAAATATATATTTTTATATTTAATTTAAACTACTTAAGATTTAACTTGTTTCACAGTTTAATATTGCAAATCATCTGTAAATTAATAAATTTAATTAAAAAAATTTTTATTTTGATAATTTAGCAAACACTACAAAAAATATTTTTGAAAAAGAATGTAAGCATCTGACGAGAAAAAAGAAAGAAACATAAATAACTTGATTACTAAACTTTAGAAAATAAAATGAAGTTTTTAAAATAATTTCAATAATTAAAATATATGATGAATAATAAATGATAACTTTAATGAAAGTCTTTCTCAAAAAGTTCCAAAAAGAAAATTAGATTTAAACTAAAGGGGAAAGAACATTATGAAAATAAATTTAAAAGATATGATTACGGTATAACGAAAAATATAATTTTCTTATTCTGTTCAACAGTTGTGCCAAACGATTTCAAAATCTTTGAATGGTTGGTTACTATGGTTACCGTTTACATTTTACAATACACTGCGTGCTTTTTCTGATATTTTAAACCAATAATTTCTTTAAAATATTTAAAAAACTAACTAAATGTTTCTCAAAACAATTACCTTCACAACACATCTCCACTTTTACTTTTTCAAAGACATCTTTATGGCAGCGGCTCATTTATTTTCTATCTCCTCAGTGAGTCCAGAACAATTATCCATGAAGATCTGTTTACTACTCGCATTTAAATGATTCTTTCTTTTTAAACGTTTTGGAATGTTCTTCTCAGCAGATGGTTGTACCATCTGCTTGCAAAACATTGTCCGTAAAACAAAGTTTGAGTCCTTCATTTTGTCGTGTGTTACTACGACGTAGTATTTCAACAGTTATGGATAAAATTGGCAACCCATAAGCAGCACGTAATTGATCTTGACAGGACTTAAGCCATTACAGAGCTTTTCACGTTATAATTAACCACAAGGATCGGATTTTCCGTTTGACTTAATTTGACCTTAAAAAAACTCGAGCATTTCAGTTGAAAAGGAGGGGAATGGAGACCGGTAAGGGGAAAGTGAGAAATAAGACTGGTAGAAGAATAATTAAATTAATGATCTCCTTATTGCATTATAACGGCTACCTCTTAAAATGCAGTTGAGAATAATTAAATGCGTTAATTTAGTATGACTTTGCAAAACATATATTATTTGAATTAAATTACTTAACACAATTATTAAATTACTTAACAAAATTAAAAAATTACTTAACAATAAAAATACTTAACAAAATTAAATATTACTCGACATATGTTAAACTGCCTAACAAACGCTAAATTACTTTATGATCAGTAGACATTTTATTTTAGGGGGGGGGAATTCGGTGAACTCACTGCGTCCATCTTTTTGTTCAAAAGCTTTTTTCTTTTAACATTTGAAACGTCAATTTAAATTTTTAAAATATGGAAAATATTAAAAAACATTTTTAAAAATTTAGCAACATTACATCTTAATTAACAGAGATGTAAAGCAAAAAGAGTTTTATAAAATAAAGTTTTATTGTTCGGTTTGTCCTTTTATGACATCCATAAGTTCTATGCAATTTTAAAAACAAAGTACAAGCTTCTTGATTTCCTTAATGTATATTTGTAGATTTTTAGGTGAAAATAAATTACCCAAAGATCATTTTCAGCAGTAACGTGTTTGGGAGGTTTTGATTATGTTAAAGATTGTAATATTTTAACAATATGACTATTTATTCATTGTTAGACTAAAGAGAAATTAAGAAGATATAACGTGAGATACTATTTTACTGTCAAATTTATCTATTTGACCCCTTAGGTCTAGTTTAAGACGTTCAGTTAAGCACTCGGCACTTTTTGTTAAATTTATAAAAAAAACTTCATTTTTCTGATAAAATAATTTGAAGTAATTTATTTAAATGTTTTATCTTATAGTTGGGGATGATATATTTTCATAAATATATGAATTTTAAATAATAGTATATTTCTATAATTTCAGTTACTACTGGATATTATAATTATGTATATAATTACATTGTATATACAGATTATAATGTGAATTAGTTTTTATAATATATTTTTAAAAAATTTTTTTTCTTTAATACGCTGATTTTATGAAATATTTAAAGTTTCCTTTTGTCTATTTATCATCTTGAAATTATAAATGTAATGCCAATCATGTGGTATTTTTTTTCTTAGTGTTTTTAGTTAAAGTATTTAACTTAAAAGCTTAACTTAGTTTAAAATATTCGTAATATTTACTTCAAATAAGTCTACAGCAGATGAATTATGAATCGTATCTCTAAAAACGAAATTTCTACCCATTTTCTCCCTTTTATTGACTGAAAATATTTTAAAGATTTTTCAGGTGGGAAATTCCACAACTAAAGCACTAAAATAGTTTTTTAAGTGTATTTTCAACAGGTCTAGAGAACTAAGCAATTAGAATTCCTTTTAGCTTCATTTGACAATAAGTATAACACTTTGCATTTAAGAAATATAGTTAAAAACTTCATAAAATTAATATTACATTGAAGGACTTAAAATTCAGTTGAATACTTAAAAACTTCAAGCGAAGTGCTTGCTTAAGTCGTTACTTCTTAAAAAGCTCTATATTATTTTAGTAATTATGTTACACGCTAATAATCTTAAAAAATCTTCAGGCTTTTTCTGAAGATCTTACAAAGCATAATTAAATTTTTGTTTCGTAAAAAGAACATGAAAAGGAATTACTTTTTATATTTTAAAAAATATTGATGAGAAAATACTAATTCAGGGAATGTCTTGAGCTAATTCAAAAATTTAAGTGATGTAAGCTGTGAAGATTTTTATAATGATATAAAACCTTTTCTCTTTTTTAAACAAGTAATGACGGAAATAGGGTTTGCAGCCCCGGATCCGGTGGTTTTTTCAAATCCCGGAATTAATTTTTGTCTGAATTATATTTTGAAATTTTTTCTCATAAAAATTGTCTAAGAATTTAATTTTTCAAAAATTTATATACTGTTTATGCAATATGTACGTAGAATTTTTTTGCGCAATAATAAGTGCTATTGTAAAAAAATATATGCACAGTATGGGAGAACGTGGCAAAGATCTAAGTGGCTCACTGCAATGCTTACACAATAATATAAGCAACACCATAAGAATACATTTTGTCACAGTTCCTTTTCAATTAATGCCGATTAACAGCGGACCTGCTTGGAAGACTTGAGACACTTCAAATCCATTGCATTACTAACAGCTCATGCAACTGGATCTTCAATTTCAAATGAGGTAACACTTGAAATTAATTCACATTCTGCTTCAAAACTGGATCAATTTATATACAAAAACCATTAAGTGTAGCAGAAGAACTAAATAAAGTTATCAAAGAAGTATATGCACCAATGCCAGTCCATTAGATTTGAGACACTGTCATCAAAAATTCAAAAAGAAATGTCTTTTTTTTTTTTTTTTTGAAAATGGGGGGAGACGTGGTGACTACCTGAAAAGAACACACTCCTATTTAATGACGATAATACCTACTTGTAAAGAATCCGAATGTGCATATTTTCTTCGGCAGGACAGTTTGTAACAAAAATAAGAAGCCGTTCCAACGATGAAACGCTGGAGGAGCTGTGTTTTTATAAGCTTATTTACAGAAACACAAGAAATGAAGAAATGCTTTTTTTTTAAAAAAATTTCATTATGTACTATTTTATTTGTTTTTTATGATGAATTAATTTTTTTATTTGCTCATTTAAAATAATATTAAATTAATTTTTAATTATATTTTCAGTTTATTATGCAATTTCAACTATGCTAATATGTAAGTATTTTTAATAAATAGTCCAATCCTGATTCCTAGACCAATCCCGGGATTGAAAATATGACACGGGATTGCAAACCCTAGACGGAAATTTAAATTCTAAAAAAATATATTTCAGGCATTTTGTGAAATACAGATAAATATACTTGCTCCATAATAATTTTAAAATATGTTTTATTTGTTATTTATAAGGAACTAAGATTCATACTAATAAATGTTTAGATCGGTGATTTTCAACTTTTTTTTTGTTGTGGTACACTTTTAACAATTTTAAAATTTTGATGCACACCAACAATAAAATAAGTTTAAAAGAATTTTACTCATCTGTAATACATTATCTAAAATAGTTCACGAAAATACTTTTCAGTGTTAAATAAAGTAATATGTACGGCAAAGACAAGAAAATTAATTGCAAATTAATTATAAGAATACATTTAATGCGACATTTGAACTTGTTGTTTTTTGATTATTTCGTTTACATAATAACGAAATTATTAAAAAATATAATGGTTGTTAAAACGAATAATGCAACTCTCATTTCGTCATCTCCATTCAAATGTCTAGATCTTTTTTTTTATATTTGTTAATGCTGAAAATCCGGATTCCAGCTAATAAAATGTAGAAAATTGTAACAACATTTTTTTAAAGTTTTTTTGGCTATTATGAGATAATCGCTTCTAATTATAATCCAAAATCATAATTGACTGTTCTGAATGTTTTGAAATTAAATCTCAATTATTAAGAGTGAGTTTTTCCTTTTCATTCAAAGTTAATTCATATATGGTTGTATCCGCTATCACGAATGGATTAGGAAACCAGTCAAAAATTTTTTATATTCATTTATCCATGAAAAAATTAGTTAAATATACTACGAATACCCATCGTTTATTTCTATGAAATGGCTGAATGACTCGGTTTCGGATTTTATTTCTTATCTCAGAGTATAACTAATAATTTTTTAAAAATTTGGCGGCACAAAAAAGTGTCACGGCACAGGGGTTGAGAATCACTGGTTCAGATCAGTGGTAGCCAACCCAAATGAACTAGCGGGCCGCTTCAGAAACATTATAGTCCCGCGGGCCGCATAAATATATATATATATCTTTATATTAGATCAGGAGTGAAAGTTTAAAATAGAATGATGTATTATTATTGCTTTCATTGTTTTTCATGTACACAAACATAGATATAATAATAATAATAATAATGCAATTATAAAATAATTTTTAATTCATTTCTCTCTCTCTCTCTCATTAGTGAGGTATTCGATTCTCAACTCTTTCGCTCAGTTTTTACATATCGATCGCAATGCGTGCGCATCGTAATTGATGTTACAGGTTTTGGTCCGTTAAGTTTGAGCGCGATTTATGCTTGTAATAAATTTCATTTTCGGAAGAAAAAAAAAGATTCGCAATAACTGAGGCAACGTAAGGAAAGAGAAACAGATATTTAATCTATTTCTCAAAAAAAAATAAATAAATAAATAAAATAAAATAAAATATTTCACAAATAGTCGTATAGTTGTAATAGTTTTGTAAAGTTGTTATTAATCTCGCGGGTTGGACACCCCTGGTTTAAATTAATACTGACATTTCGATATGGGTTTGATTCCGAATAATGTTTCTAAGTTTTGAAGAAAAAATTTAACTCTGAAAGGTAACACTATTTGGGCGCAAGCTCAAGTATAATAAATTCCTATACATTTAGACGACCTGGTTCTCTGCAAAAAACTCTGAGCAAATAATAATAAAAAAATTGCTATTATTTTTTTATTTTTAAAAAAAATCGACGACTCTCACGATCGACCTTTTCTTGCGGAACTTAACCGCATTGGTATTCCACATCACTGGAGGTGTTGTTCGGTGCGTCATTCGTAAACAGCGACCTCAACCTGAGATTACCTATTTTTCCCCCTCAAAAAAAAAGGTGTCGAAATCCCGGATGTCCATCCATTACCCAGTACATGTAGCGAATACGCAGCCCAAAACAAATTTGAGATCAAAATTACTTTCTAATATCGCAGCGAACATATTTAATTATGCTTCATTAACTTTGTTTTACTCATTAATCATTGATAATAAATGGAATCAAATAGTTTCAAATGAAACCTTAGGCTTATTAAACAGTCTGTTAAAAAGAATATGACAGCAACAGAAAGCGCCACGGCTGTCTGCAAAAAAAGGTGACATTAAAAGAGTTACTTGTGAAAATAATAATAATAATTTATTTTATAAAATAATTTTTGTAATTTACGTATGGTAATGTACGGTAAAAGGTAACATTACAAAGCTTTATAATAGTTTAACACGATTAAATTCTTTATTTTTATTAATACAACCACCTTTTAATTAAGATTAATTTAATTGCCACATTTAATTAAGTTCTTTTACTCTTTTAAATGCATTTTATTGCGAATCTATGCACTAATCTAGATTTCTGGATGAAAGGAATGCCATAAAATCAACATTACGGTTATGAATTTAAAATGACCGGAAAATGAAAGTTCACCTAACTCTATTTTACACGGTAGATGTTCCTTAGAAAACCGTGCAAAAAAAAAAAAATCGTGTAAAAAAGTATATGCGACATATTGTAAAATTGGGAATATGTTCCACAATTTTAAAAAATCATTTAAGTAGAAAAATTTCTCAATATTTTCCCTAACAACCGTGCAAAAAAAGTAATAATAAAATCAATACATATTTATAAAACAAAATAATTTATTTTTTATTACAAAAAATTATAACTAGTGTACAATGAAAATTCAATCAAAGTATATATGATATATAAGAATTGAAATTAGAGGAATAAATCAACTAACTAACGGCTGTATTCATCGCTATTTGATAACAAACATACCGTTTATAACGAACTGCACTAAAAATGCTGTCAGTAGTAGATGTGTTAGATTTGTTCAGCACAATAACGGTTTTGATTCAAAGGAAGAATTTCGTTCGTTATTAAAAGCCTGATTGGTTTTTAATTGTTGTTACAAAGTCATAATTGTGGCTGTTTTCATTTATTCATTTGTTACAATATTATTTTGGTTTCTTAAGTTGCTTCTTGATATCCTGTTACAATAACTTACGATTACGTGAAATTTTAATACACGCTCTATGTCTGGATCATGTGTAGAAAATCTTGTTCACTCTTGTAGCAAATTCCAAGCCCTCGTGAATTAAATCAGATGTTGATAGCCGAACTTCACCTTCGCCATTATCTGTATTAGCATAAACTGTCACAAATTCGAACAAATCAGCATCATCAAAAGACGCAAATCATTAATTTTTTTTGGAATCGTGCTGGAACAAAAAATTGGGGGAAAAAATCCTTAAAGTCGTGTATTGCGTCATTTCAAAATCGTGCAAAAAAAAAAAAAAAAAAAGAAAAAAAAAAAAAGAGTAGGGTGTATTGAAAATAGCCGGGGATAACTAAGTTTGTGGCCGCGGTAGCCTAAAAGTTCTGCTGAGACGAACTCGTGGCCTTGTGCTACTGAAATCCGCCATGTAGAGAGGCTTCTGCAGCTAAATTATCGAGGATCAAAGTCTTCCATTGGTGTGGTAGTTTGTAGAGGGAATGCAAGCTCAAGTGCGTCCTCGTCACTTGACCAGGTTCAAAATTACAGGTCCATCGTCAATAGCTCTCGTGCAACTTGAAAGTGCGTTATTAATATAACTCTGCCCTTCACTCATCCAATTTCGTTTCAGCTATCAACATCTTGTTAAAAAACCTTTTATATTTATTATTTATACGCTTTTCTTTTAGACTAAATCGAACACACAATAATCGAAATTGCATGCACATGGATATTGTGATTTTTTTTCTGTGATGGTTTTCATTGAAGTCATTTTGAGAAGAGTACAAATATAGTGAAGTGCGTTTAACGTGAAAACGCT
>BMAO01022844.1:0-56457 GCA_019973975.1 Trichonephila clavata
AATCCACTTGGTTTTTGGGTTACGAAAGAGCAAACATCATTCTATACTTCAATTTTAGAGATTTTTAGAAAATACAAATTAGATGAGTTCTGTCCTTTTTTTTTATCAACAGGCGACAGTTACAGGTATAAGTATATTTTTCAATACAATCGAATTCTTAATGCTAGGACTTAGATATCAATAATTTATACATATATATAAGCAGTAAAAATTTATAAAGCATCATGAAATACCCAGCGAAGCGGGCGGGTAACAGCTAGTATAATATATAATCATGCGTGCTTTAGAATCGAAATATCAATGTTTTGACGTAGCACACATTTAATGTACCCCAATTCATGAACTAAGTTATTTCTCAGTTTGGTTTTTCACTCTTAATACCAAGGTCTTATACGTAAGAATATACACTCACTTCCAAAAGTTAAGCACGGAGAGGAAAATGCTAATTTCCGGAAGCCAATCAGAATTGGATGCAATTCGCTGTAGAGGTAGATGGAAGTATGCTAATATGTTTGGTAACAGCCAATCGTGCTTTCATGTCAAGAAATATGCAAAAAGGGCAGTCTTATAAGAAGCCAGCTTTATGAAGGGTTACCAAAGTTGATTTGTAAGTGCTGATAGAAGGTGTTTAAAACTTTCGTACAATTTGTTTTCAAGACATACGTGTTTCAAAAACTTTCAGAAAACGAATGGAAGATTCTGAGCTCTGGCGTGCTATGGGGCGCATTGAAGCAGGACAGTCGATCACAGTTGTTGCTCTTTTCTTCGGCATTCATCATTCTGTAATTTTACGTTTATGGAAACAATTTCAAACCACACAGACAGTTGTCCGAAGGCGGTCGCCCAAGGGTTACAACCCCCGCGGAAGATCGATAAATTGCTATTGTAGCCAAGCGGAATCACAGAGTGACCTCCACACATGTGACATCTATGGTTACAGCCAGAGGCGGATTAACGTAGTTGGAGGCCCCTGGCGGTAAAAGGTTTGAGGCTCATGGCCTTAAGAGTCGAAAAACTAAAATAGAGAAAACAGTCGCTTACTTTAAATTCTCACAATAAAATGTATTGCTATAATAAAACTCATCCACTAAAGAAAAGTCTTAACTGCATAAAAAAAAAATTAAAAACCTTTCTTTAGAGCTTACAGTTTTGCTGCACTGTTTGATTTCTCTTTGGCAAATTCATCAGTTATTTTTACCTTATCTATTTTGACCAAAAAATTTTATTCTGTATATAATATGGCCATGTAGTTCAATTTGTCTTTTCTCCCATAGTACTTCTTAAATTATTTTTAACACGCTTTAAAACTAAAAAAGATCATTCACCTGATGCATTCGATTTCGGTATTGTTAAAAATATTTTCAAAAGTTTTTCAACATTAGGATTTCTCTTGCATTTCAATAAATTTATAGCGGGGGTTTCATTGTATCTTTGATTTCTTTTCATTTCTTGTTCCAAGGTGGCGTGATTGGTTTGTCGCTGACCTTTGTACATCAAGTTTTGGGGCCCCTACCAGCGTTGGGGGCCCCTGGCGGCCGCCAGGTCCGGCACCCGCTTAATCCGCCACTGGTTACAGCGTCCATTGGTAAGGCTATATCTGCAGCTACTGTACGCCGAAGATTACATATGAATGGACTGTATGCCCGGGTACCTCGAGTTTGTGTTCCTCTATCCCTCCAATCAAGAGGGGCACGATTAAATTGGTGCCGGGAATATGGCAATTGGACTGTGTCTGACTGGGGCAATGTCATGTTTACTGATGATTCAAGATTTTCTCTGGGGCCTGATGACAAGCGTATAAGGATATGGTGTAAACAAGGAACACGCAACAGCCCCAAAATATCACCGAACTTCAAGCATTCCGAAGTGGAAGCATTATGGTGTGGGCAGGGTTTTCATTAGGATACCGCACCGACTTGCACATCTTTAAACGGGGCTCTGTGACGGCTGTCCAGTATCGAGATGAAGTCCTAGAACCCATTGTGAGATTGTACGCTGCAGAAGTTGGCCCTACTTTTGTTTTAATGGACGATAACGCATAGAGCTGACATCGTCGATGACTACCTGGAGAGTGAAGGGATTGCGAGTATGGCGTGGCCAGCATATTCGCCCGACCTTAATTCCATTGAAAATCTTTGGGATGCTCTTGGCTGTGCTGTATCTTCACGTTTCCCACCTCCAACCACTCTTATTGAGCTGGAACTGCTCTACAAGAAGAATGGCGATTGCTTAATTCTGCGGTGGCTGACCACCTAATTGAAAGCATGGTCAGAAGGTGTAAACTTTGCATACAGATGAGAGGGCATCACATACCCTATTAATGTCCTTTTTTCTTCATTTTATGCTGTTTATTTTCACTTTATACATAATTCTGTTTAAGTCTCCAGTATGACATTATCTGATAACTTACAAAAATTTAATACTGTTTTCATTTCTGCATATAATTATTGATTTTGTTTTATGTATAAATATATATATGCTACTTTACTGCCAACTTTTGTGTCAATCACACACAAAGCAGTATTTTTTTTTTTTTTTTTTTTTTTTTTTTTTGCATTTTACATCTTTGTGCTTAACTTTTGGAAGTGAGTGTATCACCAGCTTAGAAGTAGAGCTAGAATAATATTAATTGCATCTGTACGGCTAGGTGGCGTGGTTGGTTTGTCGCTGGCCTTCTGCACCCAAGGTTGCAGGTTCGACCCCGGCCCAAGTCGGTGGATTTTCGTGATGCAGAAAATCGACAGCGGCCATGTCGTATGATTATATGGCATGTAAAAGATCCATAGAGTATCTGTTTGGCTAGGGCGCTCTCCGAAAAATTAAATCCTGGTACAAGTTTCCATCGTCAGAGCTCAGGTGCCTCCCTCTGTGGAGGAAACTGGGCGTCAAAATTACCTGTGGCGATTGGTATCCGCCTATATGGCGCCGCACTAAAGAGTGATACCAGCTCTTGGGGATGTACTAAGTCTGCAATGGTAAAAATACCAATCTGCAGCCCATTGGATAAAAAAAACATCTGTAAATATATATTAATTACGTCTTGTATTTGTTCAAATTTTAGTTTTAAAAAAAGATTTCGTGTAAAACAGAATTTAAAGGGGGAGGGTTGTTCAATTAGATTCGCTGATTTGATTTCAAGTACAGATAGTAACAGACTATTCTAAATTACAAAATATTTATTCAGTGTGAATAAGATATGATCTTTCTGTAAAAGCTGCTTTGAATTTAAGATGTTTACTTCTCGTATATTCTTTATTAAAACTAATCCGGAATATATGAGCAGTTAAAAGCTCAAATGTTTGAAATTAGAAAAACACCTACTCAATGAGTCAGAGGCGGATTAAGGTAGTTCGAGGCCCCTGGCGGTAAAACGTTTGAGGCCCATGGGCTTAAGAGTCGAAAACCTGAAATAGTGAAAAAAGAGTCGCTTACTTTAAATTCTCAAAATAAAATGTATTGTTATAATAAAACTCATCGGCTAAAGGAAAAATCTGAACTGTACATAAAAAAAAAATTAAAAATCTTACTTAAGAGCTTACAGTTTAGCTATACAGTTTGATTTCTCTTTGGCAAATTCATCAATTATTTTCACCATATCTATTTTGTCCAAAACATTTTATTCTATATATAATATGGACATGTTATTCAATTTCTCTTTTCTCTCATAGTACTTCTTAAATTATTTTTAACACGTTTTAAAACTAAAAAAAAGATCATTCACCTGATGCACTCGATATCGGTATTGTTAAAAATATTTTCAAAAGTTTTTCTACATTAGGATTTCTTTTACATATCGATAAATTTCTAGTGGGGTTTTCATTGTATCTTTGTTTTCTTTTCATTTCTTGTTCCAAGGTGGCGTGGTTGGTTTGTCGCTGATCTTTGCACTCATCAAGCCAGGTCCGACACCCGCTTAATCCGCCACTGCAATGAGTGCTACAAGAACCAAAAATAATCTGGGATTATTCCATTAAATAAGAAACACTAAAATACAAACTGAATTTAAAAACAGAATTCTGATATTTTTTACATTCTTTCTTAGCAAAGCTTTTGAATACCTTGTACTTGTTGATGTATTTTAACACACAGTTCCAGAGAAATCTTCTTACTATAATAAAACTTTTCAGAAATAGAATAAAACAATTTCTTGCTAGAAATCCAGTGGCCGATAGGGCTGGCGTGGGATACCTGGCAGATACCTGGTGGGCCAAAACGATTTTTCCTGCCACGGCCGAATTTTTTGGCCAATCCGCCACTGTTAAGTGCCGGCATATTTTTCCTTGCCAGGGCCGATTTCTTTAGCCAATGCACCACTGTACAAATATATCTCAATATATTGTCCTGGCACATTATTTACATATATTTTAGCTTAATATTTTTCTAAAATAATAATTATTCAATTCAAATGTCCAACATTAATTTTGTCTTATAAATAAAAAATGAAATTCGTATAAATGACCATACTTAAAATAATAATTAAATTATTTTATACCTCATTAAATAATCCTATTATTAAGAGAGCGCAGTGCTCTTTCTCTCTTTGATTTTAAAATATATTAACGCGTAGTTCCTCGCTTTATTATAAATAAAAAACGTTTACTAATCTATAAATAAATTTTGAAATTGTATATATATATATATATATATACCACAACTATATGGATAGTAATATAACACACAGCTGACAAATTAATTTGATAAAAAATCTCCCTAATATTGTTAAAATATTACTGAAAGACAAAAATATCTTTACATAACCCAAATGATGGTAGATATTGGATCAGAGGAAAGCAGTTCTAAATTGTGATACAAGTACCTCTAATGGGCTTATGACTAGTGTTAAAAAGAAATGGCATAAGCCAAAGTAAAGTTTTAAAATGGCTTATGTTAAAATACAATCAGTCAATGTAGTTCCCTGGCCGACATTCTTCTGAATTTTTCCTTTGTATTTTATGCATGTATATTTATCACTGGATCAAATTATAAAGGCTAATTTCTTTAAAAGTTTCCCAAAATTCTTCAATTTTCTTTACTGAACTTAAAACCAAAAGTTATTTTATATTATATAGGACTTAATGCTTCATAAAGCTATTAGATGATATAACTAATTTGCGTCGCGCTCCTTAAAGGTATAATCCTTGAACGTGTATTATAATAACTTAATAATTGTACATCTATGAAAATTTATATTTCCTTTTCGCATACTGATTTTTTTCTTAACTTCTATTTGCACACCTGCGATTCAACTTTTATCCATACAAAAAAGTAAATCAGCGATAACTTAATTCTTAGTTAATTTCTTAAAGGGGTATAGTCCTTGAACGTGCATTATAATAACTTAAATAATGGTATCGCACGCGGCCGTGTATGTGTTCTTCTCAGCTATAATCCTAAGTTTTTCACATTTGATAACGTGTAAAAAATAAATTAAGAACATTCAATCATTCCTCTATCACATTATACTCTCCTCTACCTAATTTTATATAAGTTAAGATAAAAATAAAACGCGTTTTTAAAGTAATTACTTCTTTTTTACTTTTCACTGAAAAACAATGCTATATATGTACATATTTCAAGGATATTTGTTGTTCCAAGTCCCCCAATAAAATGCTTGGAAAAATTTAATAAACTAAAAACTTAAAGATTATTTTTTAGATGTTATGTTCTGCATTTAAAGGTCGTTATTCCCCAGGTAGGAGAGTCGACAGACTGTCGCCAGAGGGAGAAGCTTAACATCCACAAGCAAACAAAATGACAGCGGTCAATGTGGTGACGGCCAGACCGGAAAAAAAAGAAAAGACAGACAAAAATTCCGACGGAGAGATAACACCACTCCCTTGTGGCACCTGAAAATACATTTGTGAAAAGTAAGCATATGTTATGTCTCTTTTGTTATACAGATATACACTACATATGCCTTGATAATCAATTATTCAAACACACAGCTGTTGAATAAAAAATTCTATATAAAAATTGATGTGTGTGTGAGATCGAAGAATCAAAAAGAAAAGAAATCTTGACAAAATTATTTATCACATTTTCTACGACAAAATTCGAAATCGTATTCTGCTTCTGACTAAAAACTAAATGGCAACGAAAAAGAGAGAATAATAGTTACAGATGAGAATAAATAACATTTGATATATGAAGATTCTCTTCCACTTTTTCAACCCAGAATTAAACAACGGTTTTCAATCTTGCTTATTCTTAATTAAACTACTTCATTCTTTTCTTCACTTTAAACTGTTTACAGATTATTCAATGTTTTGATGATACTAAATTATCATCGCTTATTAAACCTTTCAAGGCATTATACGAATAGAAGGTAAAATTTTTGTTCGTTTCAAACAACAACAAAATCCATGTATAAATAAAAGGCTATAATTTAGATAAAATATAATACATAAATTTAGATCAAAAATAAGATATAAATTTAGATCAAATAAATGAAGCTAAGCTCATTAGAAATAACAATGGTGAAAAGTACACAATGAAAATATATATTAATTTATACTTTATCTCGCTGTTTTTATAATAGATTTCTTAGAAAATGTTTTTCTTAATTTAATTAGAAAATGCACATTTTTCCTGATTGTAAAAAGTAATTGATTTTATCATACAAAACAACACGAAGAGTTTCGTTTTGAAGTTCTCCTTCCTTTTAGCAATTATTTCATTCTACAGAATCTAAGAATTTCTAGAATATCTTGGGGAAAATAATTTAACGGAGAGCAACAAAAAAAAAGTGTCCTTGCTGTGCATTAGAAAGGCAAATTTTAAGATTTCTTTTGAGAACTATAATGGAAAGTTACAGATTTTGAAGTAAAGTTTGATCCAAGCAATCCACAAAAGCTTTCCGTGCTAACAACATCGCAATATTTTAAAGGAAATAATTAAATCCATGAAAGGTGAGAATACGAATCTCTCTCACTCTCTGTTTAAAACCACAGGTTACATAAAGTAAAGTGACATGCACTTCGAGAAATTGACTTGAAGTTTTAATTCTCGAGCACTTCAAGAAATTAAAAACATTTTTCTGACTGATTACAATTACTTAGTTATCATAATGCATTTCTCAGTGAAAAAATGCACCAGATTACTTATAAATTCATATTTATTATTGATAGTTGAAGATTCAAATTCTCAGAATTTCATCTCAGAGACTTGAGAGTATAACTTGAAATATAGTTTATTCATTAAATAAGAATGTAGAATTGAATTCTAGGTTTTCATTTAAGCAATTCATAATTTTGTGATAAGTTGCTTAATTCAATAATCATGAACAAAATGCTTCAAAAAAAATTTAATAATTTCTAAATTTAAAATTACAGTAAAAAAATTGCTTTTCTAGTATATAAAAATTTAAGTGGTTCAGAAAATCCCGTTCCTTTTTACTGTTCCCTATTTTTTATTGTCACCTCACGGCTTATGCGTTTCAAGTACCTATTAATACATTACCTATGTTACCCGTTCTATTATCATATGAATAGAAATCTAGTTTGAGGTCTATAGCTTAACATTTACGTATCCCCCATGCACGTGCAGAGTTTTTCCCCTCAGGTGTTCGGGGTGCATCAACTCCCCTCTCCCCATTCCATTGCAGCCTCTCTTTCGTAAACAGACATGAATCACCTTGAGCCGACGTTTTAGAAAAAGAAAAAAACAGCCACACTATCCCCTCACCACCACCAAAAAAAGAAAAAAGAATTTTCGACATTTTTTACTCAGATGTAAAAAATTTATCACGGGGACGAACTAAAAGACAAGAAAACAAGTAAGATGCCTAAACTATTTTTATAAAAATAAATAACCTAAAATATATTTCGATAATAATTATAAACGTACAAATAAAAAAAAATTCTAATAATCCGAAACTATATTCAATCGACACATTGAGAATGTACCCGGCTTTTTTCTCAAATGTTATTTTCTAAACAAATAAATAAACACTAATAACTTAAATGATATTTTTCACACACACACACACATACGCGACAAACATATAAGTTGTTTTGTAATACTTAAATAGGAAAATAAAGAAAAGTAAATGATGATAGAAATATATGCAGAAAATTAACACACACACTCAGAATCTTTGTAAATTTTTCCTTCAAAAACATTGTGAATATGCACACACACTCTCTCAGATTTTCTGTTACTTTTGATTAATAGGGAAATGTCAATGTTTTCTTTACATACCTAATTAGCCATTACTATTGCATCCAAGTATCATGACACCGGTTTAACTACTTTCTAATTGTATTTGAACGATATTTATAATTCCATTTTTCATGCAGAACATTTTTAAATGATTCTTGTTTTTTCCCCCCACCATTCCATTTCTTTTTAAAGAATTGACCTTAGATTTAGATCTTAGAAGTGTAGCGTGAAGTCATTCTTAAAATCATTTGAATGTACAAATCAGTGAAAAAGATCGAAAAGAAAACTAAAAGAGAAAAGAAAAAAATTCTGATCGTATATTTTTTTGCAAAAAAGAAAACAGTGACAAAAATCTCAGGTTGGATCCAAACATAAATTCCGGTATAGAAACATATAATTCGCCCCAACTTGTACATTCAAAGGAAACGTCTAGAATTTACTCTAAAATATTTAAATTCTAGACATACAACTTTTGGAAGGAAGTCATTTTTTTACAGATGAGAAAAAATTTTGGTTTTGGAAAGCCAAATATTTATGTCTTCAAAATATTTATGTCTAACTCAAAAACGAATCGGTAGACAAGACTCCGTTATGTTTTGCAGTTAGATGGCAGCAAGGGAAGGAATATTAGTTTTCATCGAGGATATTATGAATCAAATGGTTTATTTTGATAAACTGAAGAATTTAAAATATGTGTAAGAGAGAGAGAGAGAGAGTGCTATTAAATAGGCTTGGATGGAAATTTTGTATTGGAGAAAGACAATGAGATCCGGAACACCCACTATATAATGTAATATCTATAAAAATGTAAGTAGATAAGACCTTCTCCCTCCCCTATTCCCCAGATATAAATACCATCGGAAATGGGTAGTCCAATATATCGAAGAGGTTTGAAAAAGTATTAAATAACGAGCAAGAATCGTTTGAAGCTTATTCTCTCTCTGCAATAGGAGTGACGAAATACCGTACGACGAAAATCGGGAGAAATAGGAAAATCGGAAGAGAAATGGGTTCAAAGTTTGCCAATAATAACCTGACGTTGTGATTTCTGTATTCATGTTGAGTAACATAAGTCACTATCAAGAAGAAGAGATTGAGATTAGTCCTTCGCCTGCGAACAGAGATGCCAGTGACGTAGTAAAATAAGCATTTTTTCCAGTTTTGACCCAGGATTGTGTACGTTTCCTATAACAGATGCTCACCAGTCATCATATCGTTCAAAGTGGTTCCACACATCAGTTAAATAACAGTGACGAATATAATC
Organism: Trichonephila clavata; assembly: GCA_019973975.1. Lineage (NCBI taxonomy): Eukaryota > Metazoa > Arthropoda > Arachnida > Araneae > Nephilidae > Trichonephila > Trichonephila clavata. Next base: position 9,425 of record BMAO01022844.1, read on the forward strand.
CTAAAGATGATGATCATAGACACTTTTCCAATTTTCATTTCTCAAGAAAACTAAATAGTGGTGAAAATCAACGTCATCGCTGGTTGATTTATTGAAGTTCTAAAACTAAAATTTTTTGTTTTCCATGCAGACTATTTGGCAATTCATAAACTCGAATGGTACAGGAAGGGTGCTTTGATTGGAAACACTTAAGTAGTATTTTACTCAGACATGAGAATACTAAAGAACACATGTGACCTATATGTTCCAATGGATAACATAAGAGAAGGGAATAAAGCACGGAAAAACATTAGACCGAGAAAACCAAAGGCGAATTCTTGAATCTCAAAAACGTTGGTACAATTTGTTTGAGAGATTAATTGAAATCATAAATTTCTTATCATAAATTTCTTAGCCTCTCATAATCTGGCGTTTAGAGGTCACAGATAATCGCTCAAAACAGACGAAGACACTAAGAATTCTGGAAACTTCATAGACTTATTTGAATTGATATCTAAATATGATGCTATGTTACGGGAACACATAAATCGCATTAATAATAAACAACGTCCTAACCATTATCAAAGCTCAATATTCAAAATGAATTGATCACAATCAAATACAATTACCATTGAAGAGATTGGTAGGATAAAAGAGGCAAAATATTATTCTTTTTTACTCGAATGCACTAGAGGCTGCAGTAGAATTTAGACTGCAGTAGATTACTATAATATCTAGAGACCAGTCATCTTAAGATATTGTAGTACATCAACTGGAAGTATAGAAGAAAACTTGATCTGATTTTTTGCTGTCACTGAAATGACTGAAAAATATTTGACCAATGCAAATTGGAGAACCAGAAAAAAAAAATGGCTTAGATATTCAGAACTGTCGTGGACAAGGATACGACAATGATGCAAATATGGTAGGCATAAATATTGGAATTAAAACTCGAATATTAAATATAAATCCCAGGCATTTTTCACACCTTACAGTTGTCATAGCTGGGGGGGGGGGGTCCGTTATTGGTAAACGCAGCTAATTCGTCAGTGGCAACAAAAACATTTTTTGGTTTTATTCAGAGGATTTTTTTTGCTATTTTCAAGTTTCAGCAAACGCTGGAAAATAATCAAAGAAAAATTAAATCTTAGAAGTAAGCTTTTATCAGACACAAGGTGGGAAAGCAGAATCAAGGCGGTGAAGGCCGCATTATTATAATTTGATGGTGTTGTTGAAAGCACATATTGGAAACTTAAAAAACAAAACGGAACAATCAGAACAGTGATTACGATTCCGTTTTAAATGAAATGTCTAGTTTGGAATTTATCGTATCATTACGCGTGGTCAATACCATAAGCAAATTATGGTAATGTACAAGCTCAATTAATGCATTACTCTTGAACATTTGCGTACATTTTGTAGCTGGATCAAAGAGTATCGACTGACTGGATTCGGAAGATACTTGTCTGACGCTCGTAAGTTTATTGAGTAAAGCAATTATGATTTGCCAAAAGATTTCAAAAATAAAAGGGTCGCCAAAAAGAAAAAGAATGTTGGATTATGATGGCGGCGGATCAACCTATAGAGTCTGTCAAAAGCCGGTATGAAACAGAATTTTTTAATACCATGATTGTGATTCTGTGATAAGCAAACTGGGTTTAAGATTTATATCTTTAAATCATTTTGAAAATTTTGTTTTTCTCTATGAAAAAATATTCCAAAAGAGCAAATACTGAAAAACTCTCAAGATTTACACACAGTCCTACAAGAAGGTTAGAGCAGTGATGTGAATTACAGAATTATATGACGAATTATTATACATTATATGAAGAATTACAAAATATGATCCCAAATTCACCCAATACCATTATAGACGTGAAACATCTGCTTCTATATGTCATAGAGAACAATTTGAAAGGAATTTTCTTAAATATTTACATTGTCTTTCAAATTTTGTTAACGATACCTGTAAGTATACCGCTTTTGCTGAGACGAACTTTACAAAATCAAAACTGATAAAAAAAAATTTGCGAAATTCAATGGATCAGGAATGACTTTCAGCTTTGGCAGTTTTATCTATTGAAGCAGATATAAGCAAATCATCTAAGATAAATTACGAACCAAACATTAAGGAGTTCAGCAAAACCTAAAAGTAGAAAGTTTCCGTTTCTTTAATTTTTCCTTTTTTCCCCCCCAATATTGTTTAATGTGCCACAGAAATATGGTTAAAAATTCTGGTTTTTCTTCATGAATAAAAATTGTTTTTTTTATTTTATTAACCCTTTTTTATGCCACCAGAGGGCCTCGCGAAATGTCTTGCCCACATTAAGTTCAGGTCTCGCGCCGCCACTGCCGCCATCGATTCTAAGTATATATACTTCTCTATATATAGTTCTCAACATGATTTCCTCAAAAATAGTGTGAAATGGCTTATCGAGACACAAGATATTTAAGAGAAATATTTTAAAAAATGAAAATGCGAACTAATAAATGAATAATTCATTGATTTTACCAATATTAAAATTTTTTAAATATATACTGTAAGTGCTCTAACCCCATCAGTATTATGTTCAATTTCCCCCATCGAACGAATTTTTCTGCCTGCTATTCTAACTGTATCTAATTTTGAATAGCTTTAACATTGTAAAAAGTGCAGCTTAGATTCGAGTAAATTCATCATTCTTTTTTGTAAAATTTTAGCATTTCAGACAAGCACTTGTGTGTGTTTCTCTTTAAATAAATCAAATATAGTGCTGACTTAATAAGTCAATGAAACTTAATAGATTAAAGGAACAAAGGGAAAAGAAGTGCAACACATGTGTCTAGTCGGTGCTTTGATTTATTTAAAACGGAATAAATAAAATAAGTGTTTGCGCGTTTTCTTTGAATTTGCATAAAAAATAAAAATGCTGATTTAGCTAACAAAATGCAGTCATTCAAATAAATCCGTGTATGCACTATTTTCAATAACTTTCTGTGAGTACAAGATTTTATTGCTCAATTTCAAACATTTATGCAGTAATTACACTTTTTCAATTAAGAATTTTTTTCATAAACTTGAAATTTAAAAAAAAAATACCTGTGACTAAGGTACTTATATTTACGTATCATTTAATTTAAAGATTAATGCAACCTGAATTTCTAATTAAGCTAATTTTTTCAGCATTAAAAGACAAAATACACAATGTCCGGTCTGATGGGTTTAAATTTCTGGACATATTGTGTCAAATGAAAAGTTCTTTATTGGGAGGTACTACTGTATTTTTACCATATTAAGATACGTGTTATGAATATTTTGTTGTATTTTCTTTCATGAAAAAAGTGAACAGTAAAAATAATATATTTGATTTAATAAATTTTAATGTGTTAATATAAATATATATAAAAGTTAAGTGTGTCATAACTAAATTCACATCAGAGAAAAACGATATACATGAGTTAAAAAAAAAACTTGGTTATCAATGAAATTATTTGAAAATATGTATGTATAGAGTTATATATGGATTGTAAAATTTTATTTTTGGAAGAAATCAAAATAATATTGCCGACGCGAAATTTTTTCGTAAAAGAGCTTCCGGAACAAGACATTGTACAAAACTTTCGCAGAATTAAAAAAAAAAAAAATTGCGGTTCATTTGCCTTGTTTATTGTAAATTTTGATTTTTTTTAAATCATAAATCCCACGATTTATTTTTTTAAATCATCATGTTAAGTCAATGTAGCAGACGTGTTTTTAAATATTTTCCCCTCTTTTTTTTTATACATCAAGAGAAATTTAGTAATATAATATTATTCGACAAAAATTTTCTTTTAAGTGATTGTGTTATTACTGATTCAAGTATTGAAAAAGTATTTCTTGAATATGAATGTAGAATGATCAATGGGACACATGATCTCAGAAGAGGTCTAAATCCCTTATCTTCATAAATTAGGTGTTGACTTTACAGATAGAGATGAGCATTTCTTAAAAATTCTTTCCGAATATTTAATGTTTGTGAATTAGATCAGTAACAGGAGTTATTTCAGTGTTTTCTTCTTTTTTTTTATCTAAAGAGAAATAAATTTAGTAATATTATTTTATTGTTAATACATTTTCAAATAAGTTTTAATATTATTAAAAATATTTCGAAGTGGCATTTTTTGTGGAAGTTAAAAGACAGAATTTTATTTGACTGAGAAATATATGTATTTTTTTTATTATTTCGAATATTGTAGCCTATTGTTTGAGTATTTTTATTAGGGTTAATTTTAGTGATTATTATGACTATTAATTTCTAGTGTTATATTGATAAGATTGACGGAAAGTATTTTTTCTGTGGTAGTTGTATAAGTACAACATTTTTTTTTAGATAAAAAGTCATGTAAATCCATTCTGTTTTGTGTATGCCATGTACAGATGTATATGTGGGTTGTCAAAAAAAATTAACTCAGATTTACTTTTTTTAATTTTGAAAAATATGCTTTATTAGAATGCCCTACCATGTGTGTATTTATCAATTCTACATATATATATTAAACATAAATAAATACAGTGTTTAGACAAAAGTTAAGGGTTTTTATTCTTTGCTTTAAACTTACGATAAAATTTTGGAAAATCTCAAACACATATCGATCTTTAAATCAAGTGGGTTAATCTTTGATGAATTCAAATTTTTTGTGTGAAAGCAAAATACTCTGTTCATTATCTTTATACTTTCCCTACTTAATGTAAGCGTATTTCTTCAAAAATTTTAGAATGTCAGAGGAAAATCTATCTGGTGCTTTGTTAAAAAAAAAAAGAGTTTTATTTTCGTGTGTTTTCGTTTATAATAAATATTTATTAACAAGTATATACTGTGTTATGCTGTCTTTTTCTTTGCAAAAATTATTCAAGTTTTATAGGTATGTATTTATGAACAATTTTTATCTTTTTAATAACATATATATATATTACTTTGGAGGGAGAGGCGGCATTATTAATTTTTGTCCGGGGCGGCAAAACTACTCTGCAAGAGCCAGCCTTGACACTAGGCTACCACGGCCTAGCATTCAACGAGAGATAAAGCGCGTATTCTTGTATACAATTTTTAAATTTATTGTAGGTACATATAAACTCAATATAGGGGGGGCTTGCGGAAATTGATAGGAAGAATGAATAACGTTCTTCTTCTGAAATATATTTCATCTAAAATTTACTTTATTTTTCTTAATAATAAACACCTATCTTCAAAAAATATGTTATTTCTATAAGTAAAATAAATTTGAATAATAAATGATTGTCTGTAGTTTTTTTTTAAGTAACTCTCAATTTAAAAAAAAAAAAAAACAGAAGTAAACTAAGTTGCGTGTTCAATGCTACAGAAGTTTCGAGAAGGTTTTTGAAATCCTCGACAAGTTTTAGCCATTACTGCTACCAACTCTAGTAGCTGTTATCAACAGTCACTGGGGATTTCAAAACTTATCTCCTTCCCCTTAAGCGAAATCAGTTGCCAATAACCCTCGTGTGATTTCAAAGTGCAAAACAATCGATCCATCCCTTCCAGCGTAATTCAGTCGGGAGTTTACTCTCATCAGAAATTTAGGTGTCTACTTAAAGAAAAAGAGTTTGGGGCACACATCCTCCTATTAACTTTTTAAAATCCAGTGAATATTAAAATTCTTTTACTATATATATAATTTGCTTTTACGAATGTAAAAATTTATATTAATGAGGTACTCCTATGATTTGTACATTGGGCTGCTGTGATGGACCGCAATCAGAAACGAAAACGGCATCTGATGACTTCTCAAGAACGTCACGTAAGGAAGTAGCACATCTTCCATATCACAATTTAAAAAATACATTTAAAAATAAACCTGTTACTAATACGCCATTAAATGCAATTGCTTTTAATTAGCCATTCACATATACTTGTTGATTTACAATGCAAGTATGTATATTCAGCTGCAATTCATTTCACTAGAGCAAAATATACTCGAACAGCTTTAATAATAAAAAAAACAATAAGGCTAAATTGATTATTTATTAACTTTTCACTATAACTTGCACACAAAAAAAAGAAAAGAAAAGAAACTGATCTAAGGTGACTAAGAAAGTATTTCCTAATTGGATCCAAATTTTATTTAAATAATAAGTAGCAGATTCAAGCTACTTTTTGCCGAAGACTGTGATGTTGTGGGGTTGATTACTATTTAACCTGATGGTTTGATTGATCCTTAATTTGCGTTAAATTCTGAAGCTACACAGGGACTACTTGTAAAACAACTCGTGATTCTGAACCACAGTCAAGTGACGCAAACCCCTGAGTTGATATCCCACTCTCCAAACTTCCACACCACGCCTACGGTAGGTATTTGAGCCCAGGCCGATTTAACTTTCATCATCTCCTCTCACTGCCGGAAAATCCATTGGGCGCTTGGGGCGGGTGCTCAGGGGCCTGGATAAGCTGGACTTAACCAGATTTTCTGGTTATAAATTTCGATCCTCCTGTGCCAAGGGGGTCTGTGAATCCTCTGCACCTGGGATGAGCTGAAATCTGCGCGGTACGTCTTCAGTGACACACAAACTCGAACCCGTGACTTGACGAATTCGCGTCCATGGCCACTCGGCTATCGCAACCATTTATTAATGTTACAACACAAAATTCTATTAACGATGGACCTAGTAATTTTGAACCATTGTCAATTGACGAGGACGACACCTGAGCTGCACCCCACTCTCCGAACATCTCTACGTCATGCCAATCAAACAATTTTAATGGGAATCATCTGCTTCACACGGTGGATTTACAAAGACACCAGGATTCAAGACCACGACTCAACAGAAGGAACGCCGTCCACGAGTTCGCAATCACGCGGTCACCTACAGAGAAATAATAGCTGATTTGATCCACACCTTTCACTAACAAATCAATCAAGATAGCTACGTTTCCCCTTACAGCGAGAGTTTTAATCGGAACCTGATCAATAAGTAATATAAAAAAAATTAAGTCAATTCCTACTTAGGTCAACAAAGAAATTTTTTATTTTAGTTAGTTTTTATTAATTAGCTACAATCGATATAAATATGAATATACATAGAACCGAATCGCAATATTAAGTGACAAGTAGAAAGAGATTTTCCTTGAATAATTTTTCTTTTTCCTTTCTATATATGGGGTTGGACTATTTTTTTTGTTTGTTACTATTTATTCATTAATTAAATTTAATTACTCTAGTAACATAGCAAAAAAGAAATCACGTTCTCAGAAATAAGGTCATCCCAGATGGGATTCGAACCCACGACCTTTGGATTAGAAGTCCATTGCGCTACAGGAATACAACGAACGATTTTTCCTTCTATATATGCTGTTGGACTATTATTTTTTTACTTTGAATGAATTACTATTTGAAAAAAATTGTGTGCATTAACATCAAGTGCATCAACCATTACAAGTTTTGAAAAATGTATTTTAACGAATGGAGGAATAGAAAGTATTTTATTAATGATTGAAAATTTGAACAAGATATATGTATATATATAGGGAGAAAGTAAACTAATAGAGTAGAAATTGAAACAAGATATCAATCATTGGCATGGCCAAGTAATTTTAGCGCGTTTTTCACATGTTGTATTTTACAATAATGCAACTAATTAACTTTTTACTAACAGAAAGTAGTGTGTGTGTACTGTACCACTCCTCTAAATGTACTACTATTGAGCTGAAAAGAAATAATGACACAAATCTGTATCAGCACTATAAAAAAGCAAAACAAGATATTCAGGAAAATTTGGGAAAATTATGGGAAAATTTAAATATGATTCGGCTTATCTAGGGCACAAATGCGACCCAATGCCGAAAACCCGAGGTCAACTGGTTGCTTATTGGCTGAGAAAAAGGTACAACAAAATATGGAACGAAGAGGAAATTTGCGTCCTAATAGCGCTTTTGGCCGCCCATCCGGTATAGTGGTCAGTGAAGCTGACTGCGGTGCCATAGGGACTGGGTTCGAATCCCGGAGAAGGCATGGATGTTTGTGTTGTAATCCTTTCTTCTGTCTGTGTTGTATGCCTCCGTGTTATACATTGCGTGGTGCACGGGGTTTATAAATGTTAAACAAACCAATAGCGCTTTTGTTCCACTATGTGAAAAACGCGCTAAAAACACGTATTGAGTATTCTTTGGAATGCAGTAATTTTCAACACGTAAAGATTAATTAAACGAAGGAGAGAAACACTTTTCAATTAAACTGAATTATCTTGAGAAATTAAAACTGAAAGACTTAATTTTTTTTATTACTTTCTTTTTTAAAAATAAGGATTACTAATGTGTTATTTTCGATCATTTTTCTTTATTAACCTTAATGCCTGAATTTTTTCTTTTATTTATAATCTTCAATACATATTCAGATCCCCTTGAGTGTTCTTGAATTAATTACTTTCAGAAAACTCAGGACTCAAAACCACGACCTGACTTGAACATGATGCAGACACACATCTCGAAGTTCATAAACTATTCAACTTGCAAAAATTTTTAGGTAGGGCAGTACATAATGTTTTTACATGATTGTGACGTATCAATATTTAGAAAAATCTTTTCCTATATAAAAAAAAATCTTTTAAAATACCTTTCTGTAGAATATACAGACCTTGAATCTATGAATATGTTGATAGAATTACATTAATTATGAAATCCTACCAAAATTAAAATGAGCAAAATAAGTTTCATTTTAAACTCTAAAAACTACTGAACATGATTTTACAAGTCCTAAAATTATTAGAATATAAACGCCATTATAATATTAAATAATATAAAGCTAATAATTCCATTTAATCTTCAGTACTAATAATTTTTAGTTATTATCCTCTTATATCACGAAATTATTAAACTAAGAAATGAAAAATCTGTACGTGTGAGAAAGGAGAGATGTTTCACTTTCATTGACCTGATTTACAAAAATGAATGAAAATCTACAATTCCTCTATTGGATACAGTTATTTAAAATTTTACCAGGTGTGTGGATGCCAACACAAGATAAAAATCCGAAGTGGTAAACAATCTTGAAACTACACCCCGGAAAGACCCGTAGAAAGTGAAGCAATCTTTTGTTGTGCGGCAAAGGTGAGGGGGGAAAGTGCTCGATCCCAACGGCAAGATGGGGAAGTCGAGTGTGTAGAATGATCTACGCGCGCAAGGTCACAGCGATAACACATGCTTTAAAAACCCCTCGGTGGTCTGTGTCGCCTTCATTTGCCAATATGTCGAGCTCAAGGGTAGAAGACTTCTACGATGCCAAGTCCATTCTCCTCACTGGAGCTTCAGGATACCTGGGGGTGGTGAGTATGCAATATGAATAAATTTACAGTATACACTAGAAGTTCTCTCCTGGAAAGTTTCGAAACATTTTTCATGGGAAATTCGAATAAATTCGCTTCCAATGCACATTAAAATTTTTATATGTTTTATGGAAATAGAAATTATTTTAATTAGCATTAAAAGCTTAATCTTTAACAATATCAATATACACGATGAAAAATATATTGATTCATTTATAAGCAATACTTTTAAAACATTGAGATATTTTTTAAAAAATCTTTTGAGCTTTTTTAAATTTAAAAATTAAATTCTTACTTCTGTCGTATTTGAAAAAGTATACTAGTTTTGCAAAATTTTGAGATTTTTTACTTATTTATTTTATATTTTGTTAAAGGTGCACGAGATCTCGCATCACGCGATATTTTTGTATTTTTACTAAAAATGTAGTTTGAAAAGAAAATCCGTCCATTGCATTAAAAATATTAACATTTCTATAAATCCCATAAAATTGTCTTTAAATTTAAAATTGAAATGGATTTAGAAAGCGGAAAATTGCATAAGAATTTTGTTTTCGCAATTCTTAGTGTTACTCTCATCTGTTTTTAAACAAATATTTACAATCCCACAAATACTCTCACACACGCATTGTACACATTCCCAGACATATTACTCAAACATAATTAACTGAAATGACTCAATATGAAATCAAGCCAAATGTCTGAGATAATTTGCACTTAAAATTCAATGATCATTAGAAACTGGAATAGTTTTCCTTCCGAATGAGTCGAACTTCCTCCACAATTATTACATATGTTGCAAATGAAAGCATTTAGGAATCGCTGGCTTAATTTACTTCCCAAATTTCTATTGCATTACTTTTAAAATGGGCATAATTTTTTTTCTCCCCCCCCCCTTTCCAAGTCATTTAAAAATTTCCATTTTTTTTCTTTTCTTAATTGATTTGGATTGCTAACTTACTGTTAACAATAACATATTTAATCGTAAACTATACTACAAGTGCATTCTAAAAGCATTACAGTGCAGACACAACTGTATTGAAACAATACAAATTGTTTCCAGAACTACTCTCTAAGTCAAAGAAGTTCAATATGGGCCTATAATAGGGTCAATTAATAATTAAAAATGTGGCTTAACATAAATATTTCTGTAGGATGGCGAGCGAGAATTTCAAAATTATTTATTTATAAAAAAAATAATTTGATAAGGATAAATTTTCACGAAGTTGAAAGTTTAAAAAAAAAAATTCTTTCGCTTCAACCAACGACTTGGCACAAAAATAATTTTCTTTAGCAGTAGTAACTTGACCAAGTAAAGGAACCGCTATAAGCCAGTGATCGAGTCACGTCTTCATGACCGAAAGATTAAGGGATTCTATTAACTGGTTTATTGGGACAATCCTCGCGTAGCGTGATGTGGAAGTTTGAAGACTGAAATACTTCCTTTGATATTGGTTCAAAATGAAAAATTTGCCGTTTTAATCTTTCTATTGATAAAAGAACACGAGACTAAACGCAACACTCCACAGCTGCCTTTCAGAAGAGCCAAAACAGGCAATGACACGAGTTTATAGAAGGATTGAATTCAAACCTTAAAGGCTCTACTTTTACTAGCAAACAATTGAGGTGTTTCAAAATCGAATAGAAAGAGAAGTTTTAGGGTGTACTTCAGACTTAAAATTCTTTTTTCATATTTTATTAATATTTCTTAATTTTTACATTATTCTGACTTGTTTCTCAACAAAATCATTCATATAGTTTAACTTTACTTCGATTTCCTATCTTTATATCTAAATTGACTATAATAAAAAGACTTACGAGAGTAACCAATCCCTATGGTATCGTCATTCATGAATATGCCAATTTTTTCGGTATTGAGTAGAATTTTCTCATCTTACTCACTTCGTGAGTGTAGTATTTAATAGGAGCACTTGACGCGAATTAGAAAAAAAACTTTCATTTGCGATGAATTGAGTGACCGCGGTAGCCTAGTGGTCAAGGAAATGGACTCGTGGCCGGCGTGTCATGAGCTCGAGCCATGTACCACTGAAGACTCTCCATGTAGGGGGTGAAGCACGTTAAACCTCTCGAGGCTCAAACGTCCTTCCATTGGTGTGGTGTGGAAGTTATGAGAGGAGGTGCCAGCTCGGGTGTCATCCTCGTCACTTGATCAGGGTTGACCTCGTAATTTGGAACCCTGGTGAAGGGACGAGGGTGACACCTGAGCTGGCACCTCCTCTCCTAACTTTCCGACCCTACCGACGGAAGGAGGTGTGAGCTCTTCTCTCCAGGGAGAAATACAAATCTTCTACTTTCTTGCGCCTTCATTGCCCACGGATAACGCACACATTTTCCCAATTTCTCTTTAAAACTCAACTCGACTCTGATACAATGAAAGAATACAAAATCTTATTTATTGAATTGAAATACGTTAATTTCAACAACAAAAGGGATCGTGGTAGCCTAGTGATCAAGGTCATAGACTCTTGGCTGCCATGTCATGAGTTCGAGCCTAGTACAACTGAAGACCCGCCGTGTGTAGGAGATCGCTGCACGTTAAATGTGCTGAGGCTCAAACGACCTCCCGTTGGTGTGGTGTGGATGTTAGGAGAGAGAGGTGTCGGCTCAGATGTCATCCTCGTCACTTGAGCATGGCTCAAAATAACGAGGTCCTTTTCCAATAGATCACGAACGTTATAATTTACTCTCTTTCTACTAATGCAGTGGTTTGCATCTCTTAGCCGAAGAATTTAAAATCACCAAATGTGATCCAACGTTAAAAATCTGAACATCAAAATTCTAGAATAAAACAAGGAAAACGCTTTAAAAATTACCTCATCGAATAGATAGCATTTTCATTTCTTGTTAATTCTATTGCATATATCCACTTTTTAATAATAAAAAGAAACTGTGCAAGGAAATATAAAATATTTCCTTAAAGCTCTTTCAATTAGCAAAAAATGCGCTAAAAAATCTTTCTTTTTCCATTAAAAGTAAAATTAAATGGTTGTTAAGCTAAATAGATTTCCTCACTAATGTCACTTTTTCCCTTCCTTTCCAAGTATAATTAGTATTTTCAATAAATGACTAACCCTGGGAGGCTTAATTATATAGTCAAAGGTTTTTCCTACAGAAAATTGCCTAGTTTAAAATTGTGTTTTTAGTGATTCAGATAAAAAAAAATATTCACACACACAACAATGAAGGCTGCAAATTTTGATTAAAAATATATAGCAACATTAGCCAGGGTTTTTATCATTTTGAAAACTGATCAAAATTTTGGTTCGGAATAATGAATCCGTTGAATCGAAAGAATAATGAAATAAGTTTTTTCTTTACTTGGATGTCTTTTTAGTAGGTGGCCACGGTAGCCTAGTGGTCAAGGTCACTGACTCGTTGCAGATATATTACGACTTCGAACCTAGTACCGCTGAAGACTATCCGTGAGAGGGGGCTGATACACATTGAATCTGACGAGGCTCAAAAGTCTTCCCGATGGCGTGGAAGTTCGCAGAGAGGGGTGCCAGCTCAGGTGTCGTCCTCGTCACTTGACCAAAATAACGAGGTCCGTCGCCAAGAACCCTCGAGTATAGCTGAATAATGCGGCGTTAATATTCACTCACTGTCGAGAAGCGACGCAAATAGCCCTCGTGTTGTTTCGAAGTGAGGAGTTAATAAAAAGTCAATCAATCAACAGAGACATTTTTTAAAGCCTGCGTTCCATCTCGGTTTCTTATTTGCTTTGTTTAAATTAGAAATGTCACTTTTTTTTATTCACTACAGAATTTTGATAGTTTTTTGATCAAATTTTCTGTAGTTGATTTTCGATTTCCATAAAATAACTATTGATTATTAAATGTACCTCATGAATGAAATTTCATTCCCCTCTTAAGAGAGGAGATGTAATATAATTCAAAGCATTTGCAACATGTGAATTTAGTGTAATACTTTAAATTGTAATTTTTACTTCATTACAAGGAAGAGTTCTAATAAAAAAATTTTAAGGAATTTTTATAATCTTTATTACATTTTAGATATATATAGAGATTTTATTTTAACGCAAAGGTACTAGAAGTTTTAGATAGACTTATCAAGCAATCCTTCAAAATTAAGTTATGCATGAATTCTTGAATTCTTAATGGTTTCTTTTGAATATTTTCTTAAATACATTCGGAATTGCCAAGAAACTCAAAAGAAGGAATTTGAATTATGTAGGGAATATCGCGTAGTTAAAATCTGATTCTGTTAGCGAAGATTTTATTTAATTCTTGCTTTTTATTTTATCTAATTTCTTTATGTACATGCAAAAAGCGCATTCCAACATGTCAAAGAATATGCAACTTGTGACTAACTTCTTGAAACAATTCTAGTATTTAAGATTTTATTGGGAAAATGTACATTTCTTTACGAACGAAATAGTCTCCGTTAAAAAAAAATTCGGTCAATGACCTTCGCACGATGGTAAAAGTGGGTATGGAACATCTAGTTCATATGCAATGCATGCAGCTCTGAATTTTAAATTTTTTTTTTTTTACTAGCAGTTTTATTTTGATGCGAGTTGGCTAAAAATGAAGCAAGTGGGTTTGTGAAAAAAAATAAGAACAGGGAACAATGTATCATTATGCGATTTTATTTAAGCTCGGAAAAACAATAAGATTACTAAAAAATGTTTTTAATGGTGCATGGGCAAAATACAATACTTCTTGGAGTGTTTGTACAAGTGATATTGGAGGTTTCGCGAAGAACAAAGATTTTGACGATGGAAGAAATGCAACAAAACACGATCCCCTAACTGAAGTGCATCCCAAATAACTTTTCGCGTAGTTTCAATACCCTGTATATACGGAGGCAAACATGGAAACATTGTTTGAAGAAATATGTGCGAATACCTTTCGAAAAATATTTTATTGAATTTTTTTAACACTGTTGTTATTGTAGTGTATTATCCCAAGAAATCCATGTTCTTCAGTTATAAAGAAGCTCGTTGAAAAAAAACTTGCAAATTATCCATTGTGTAATTCAATATGTTTGTGAGAATTTGGTATGCAAATATTCATGCACACATAGATTATAAATTCCAATACAAATATATTTCAATGATATAAAATAAATAAAAATATGTAAACATATTATCTATCGCGCTACAACTTATTGTAGAAACAAGTAGTACTTCAATTTCTAAGCGATTGAATGATATAAAAAAGTGAGAATTATATTTTTTTAAAAGAGTTTTAAAGATAAGACAACAAACATTTTTGTAAAATGCGAGGTCTGGAAACTGCGAGAATCTGATTCTTAGATTACAGTATCAGGATTCGGAGAAGGGTTTGTTCAACGATAGCTGAGCTCGATACCATACACAATTAATAGGATTATATATATATCCATTTGGGGCTTATCAAAAATGGAGTTTCTGCTTATTGGTTTTGTTACTTATGTCGTCGTGGAATAAGTTCGCAATCGAGCACATTGTTGGTCAATACTGTATAAAATTTTTAAAAAATTGGTTGTGAACACATATTTTAAATTTACAACTCATAATCAAGATAATAATCAATAAAATCAAGAAAAATAAAATTTGCTTGTCGAGTTCATGAATCCTTTTAGCATCGATTTGAAATGAATGTGAGATGTTTTAGAAAAGAAATAATGACGTAAATATGCCTCATGACACACATTAAAATGTTTGCCCCTCATTTTTCTAAAGAAAATTTAATTTCATGAGTGTTTGTTAATTACATGTAGAATTTTCATCCAATTTTAATATAATTAATTTGCCGAACTATATTTTATAAATAATTATGGAAATCTTCCCATATAAAAAAAATGGAAGACGTCGTCTGTGATTTTTTTTAAATTTCTAAATTAAAAGTTTCTATACGATTATCTTAAAGCATGCGGTGGACAGGATAGAGCATCTGAGTTAAGCTGTACGCATCTTTCTCAGTTTTCCCATCACCGCATTGTAAAACTGCTTTTTCTATACATTACCCCCCCCCCCTTATCCAACTCCATTTGGAGATATCTCTCAATTTTGAAATACATTGAAACGAATAATAGATCCCCCCCCCCTCCTTGAAACTTGGCTCTTTTAGATAAATTTTAGATAAATCCGGGATTTACGACTCTCTCGTATGGGGTTTGTTGTGTTTGGAAAATATGGGTCAGCATACCGGTAAAATCTATAAGTCTTTCTGTTTCACTCTTGTCATTTCTATCCTTTTTTTGCATTTACAAAGTTTGGTCTAAATATTGTATCAACACATTTTTAAGTTTTTTCACAAGTTATCGAGTTTTGATCATTTTCTACAATTTTGTGTACTTTTAAACTTATTTTAACAGTGACAAACGTGTACAAATCTCGAGCTTTTGGTTGGTATTTTACACAGTATATGAACAAAAGAAATTATCGGGAATTCAAAAGAACTTTGTTTAATTTGAAAGGAAAATATAATATGAATGTCATATTTAAAAGATTCTGTTAAAAGCAAATTTTAGACTAGTAGTTTTATTTATATTATTGGATCAAAATGTCTTCGTATTTTATTGTGTCTTATCCTTTCAATTTTTTCTGTCTTTTTTTATCTTTTCCCCTTGTTTTGAAAATGAAGCTAAAGAAATTTTGAAAGTGATATTTGCATAAAGTATTTGTTTCTCATGCAAGTCGCATTCATTATTTTTTGATGCAAGTCGTATACCAATCGCCAGTTCAAACTAGAAAAAATTTTTACCTGTCGAACATAGCTTGATTTCAAAAGAAAAATCTATACAATTTTAACTCTTTCAGATCGATTATTTGTATTCTGTATTCGTAGGAATCTTACAAAAGTTTCCGTTGCTTTTTTTTAAACTGAAAACATTTATAAACCCCTTGCACCACACAATGTATCACAAATGGGGGCTTACAACACAAAGGAAAGATTACAACACATACATCCATGCCTTCTTCGGGATTCGAACCCTGGCCCTACGGTACGGCAGTCAGCGTCACTAACCCCTATACCGGATGGGTGGCTTCCTTTGCTTTAAAAGAAGGTTTCGGGAAATATAGCAAAAGTTTTGTAACTATTTTAAAAAATATTCAGTCACTTCATATTGCACGTAACGCAACTAAATAAGTTAAAGATCTGATACAGGTGCAATTAAAATTGAAAAACCTCGTCATTCATACAACGTTGCGCAATTTAATTGACACCAAGAAAGAAATGACTTAAATTAAAATAACGAGAAAGAGAGAGAAAATGTGGTGCAACAGCCACTGAGTACGATGATTTTTGAGTGAGAAACTATATTATTTTTTTAAGACTTATTTTCTTTTGGTAGATACTTATTTGCAAGATAAAACTATTCCTCCCTGAAGAGTGTTTTAACTGTTCAAAGATTAGCAAATTTGAGATTTCAAGGTCCCCAGATTTTGTAAACAGTTTTAAGATAGAATATTCTCGTCTAGAAATTTCTTGATTAATGTGCTCAAAATAAATAAAAACAACCGAAAACATATGTTATGGTTTTTGCTTTTGCTAGCAAAGGAATTTTCCAGCCTTTCTATATGATTGAAAGATAATTAATCTTTTCAAAATCTCCCCTTTGTTAAAACTAAAAGGAAGAAAATGACAACTGATGAATGACATCCTGAATGCAACAAACTGACACATGTGTTTATGTCCTTCAAATGCATAGCAATGAAATAATATTTGAATACGTCACACAGAAACAAACTGACTTTCGGAATGCATTTAATCAAATCTCAATTTTATTTCGGAACGTTTGTGTTGCAATTCTCGATTCAATATTGCTTAAAAAATAAGTATAATTGTTTTATTAGTCCGTGGATTTTTATTTTTGCTAATAACCCTTATATTAAAATAAGTGCTCGTATTTCGTTAATTTGGTTTTTACGATGTTTATCAGATTTCTTGCAACGCAAATTTATTCACTTTAGTACTGAAGAACTTACAACTTGTTATTTTATGATTTCATTTCAATGTGTTGATTTAGCCTTCCTTTTAATTGCTAGTTTAAGTTTGTTTTAAAAAAAACATGATAAAAAGCTGTTTTAAAATGTGTGCTTACAATTTTCATTATTAACTTTAAAATTCTTAAGTGGGAAATATTTTAGGTTCCAAAACCAATATTTTCTAGTTTTTAACACGCTTTTATAAGTTTCACTTGCATGTAACGGAATCTTCGAGCTCGATTTTTACCCCCTTAAAAGGATCGGATTCATTCGAAATTTTGCACACTTGTCAAGGACCGATGACAATACAATAATTTCATAATTTTGTTCCATTGTCCTTTTCAGGATCGTCAGGAATTAGGATAATCAGATTTTGCGACAATTACATAAACCATTTCCAGATTTGGCGACTTATTGCATGTATCATTTTTAAATTTGGCGACTAGTTCCATATATCATTTTCAGATATGGCGACTAATTTCATACATCATTTCCAGATTTGGCGACTAATTTCAGATTTAGCGACTAAAAGAATAAGTTGTAACCCTAAAGCAAGTGTTTTGAATTTAAAGCTAATTATATGCCCGTATAAAATAAACTTGCTGTGTTAATACCTAGAAATAACACAAACAAAATAAGTGTTCTGTATCTGAGAAAGTGGAGGGTGGGTATGTGTCATCAATTTCTTACCATAATATAAACATATTTCTGAAAATGAAAATAAAAAAAGGCTCGTGCACGTGAAAAAAATAATTTATGTTCTAACTGCTAAGTATTTTTTATTTTTATAAAGCAATACGCTTAGAAGTGATGATACCAATTAACATTATAGCAATACGTTTAAAAAGTGAAAAAACGTTTGACACTTAATATTACCATGTTTTTATTAATTCGCTTTCTTTAATGTGTGTTCGGGTGGAATTTTGCAATTGATTTTAAGCTGTGTGACTTTCCGGTGAGCTAGAGAATTGAAATTTGGACCATAGCTCAGAAGTGGATGAAAATGTGAAAAAGGAAGACAAAAACGAAAAGGAGGAATTTTATAATTTTTAGTCCGTTAGAAAAACACGGTACATTAAAATTTTTTTTAATTCGAACTTTTTCTTTATACACTTTTATTTCTTTGACCTGTTCAAAAGTGACGGAATCTAATATAACAATACGGGACTCATCCGATGCCTCGTAAACGGAGAGAATAAATACACTTCAGAACCGTTAATTAATATCCATTGAAGAGTAAGACTAATTCCACAGCCACGTAATTCCAGCTTAATATCAAACGCAAGGATAAATTTAACAATGAATAAATGATAGTTTAAAAAACTAAACACGCTTTTATTGTACTTCGAACTAAAAAATGAAAAATAAATTATAGTTTGAAAAAAACTAAAAAACACGCTTTTATACTGAATCGAACTAAAAAGTAAAAAAATAATTCTTAATATAAGAATAAAATGATGAACGAGAAAATTAATGTCCTTGGGGTAAAAGCGTGGGGTGTTCTATAAATATATCAATTGTTATAGTTTCTAACTTCTTTGAATTCCGAAATTGCACCCCACGTTTTTACCCCAATGACATTTTCTCGTTCATCATTTTATTCTTATATTAAGAATTACTTTTTTACTTCGATTCAGTATAAAAGCGTGTTCTTTAGTTTTTTAAATTATAATTTTTTACTTTTTAGTTCGATTCAGTATAAAAGCGTGTTTTTTAGTTTTTTTCAAACTATAATTTATTTATTTAGTTTTTCGCAATTTTTCTATACAATTTTTATCAATTTAAAATAACTATACTTTAATCTGATATTCTTTAGAATTCATTTTTTGTATGCTTATCGCATCTTTATTTGTAAATATTTCTTAAAAAAGGAGGGGAATAACTAAAGATTGATAACGTAACTTTATACACTGAATTCCTTTGCATTAATGAATGCAACTCTAATTTTATTTAATAACGTATATAAATTAGTGCGTCAAAATAATCCCCAAATGTGTCTTAAGGCTTAACATACGCTTAATAATTATAATTAAAAGTTGAAAGGTTTTTTTTGCTTAATTTATGACTAAGGATTAACTTGGTTTAAAGGATCCACACAAGTACTCTTAAACTTGTAAGAAGTGCAATATAGTGTGGTTACTTTGCTAACATTTCACTTATTTCTTGCAACATTCTAATAGTCCAGTCATATTAGGGTTTTGCTGCGGAATGAGAGATAATAAGCTGAAAACTTGTTTAGACCTTTATTTTGTCACTCTAAATGTTATCTCAAAAGTCTCATAAAATCTAGCGTCCGCGTCTTAAGATATTCAAGGTCAAAGGTCAAGAAAATCGTTTTTTTTTTTTTGCAAATATCTCGTTTCCTATGGCTTTGATGATATTTATTATAAATATTGTAAAGAATAAAGTTTTCTATAACTTTAATTGAATCATTTTTTTATACATCAAACCGTTTTTGAGATAGATGGCGCTGAACGCGGAGCGCTTAACAATCTACAACATAACGCAAGGTCAACCATTAGTCACATGATATAATACGCCTTATAAAGTCTATAAACCTTAAAAATATATATAGTTACAAACATTTGGCATTTTTTATTTATTATTACATTACATTTACTAATAGTTTTCATTCAGCAAGTACTTATTTATTTTATAACACTTACATGTTCACGTAGTTCAAAAGTTGTTGACAAATATGCTTAAGGTATTTTTTTAATTATATTCTATTATTATATATACTAATTACATTTAAAGTTCTGAAAAAAATAAAGTAAGTAATTCTTAATTGTACTTTTATTTAGAAATATCGTTTTATATAATTATTACAATCAAAATTAGGATGTGTGAAAATATTTCACAAAAATTTTAATAATAAGACGAACATGAATGTTATTTTTCTTTCTTCCTCTTCTTCATTGTCTTCCGGTCACTCGAAAATTTCCAATTCATTATTTGTCTTCATATCTAGAAGGATTTCGGGATCAAAAGTACAATCTTCATCGAGATCGCTCTCATATCGTGAAGCATTGAAGCAAGCTTGCCCATTACACTGGCCACAAGCTGAAGAACATTGAAACCCCGATTTCCTACATCCACAGCGTGGACCACAACCATTTTTGCAGTTGCAAAATATGGTATTGAGTAATTCATCTGGAGCAGGCGGTCATATTGTCGTAATCGGTTCCAAGAATTCATTCCGCAGAATCCAACCCCATTCCTGGGGTTCTAAATCATTCCTTAGCCAAGTTTGAACTTGATAATATACACGACTAATGTGTTGCTGAGCCGCTGTACTTGTTGGTGGAAGATTGGATAACTGCATGTGCTTTGTTGACTTGATGAATTGTGTGTGTGTGTGTGTGTGTGTGTATCGTAGATTATCAATACTGTTCTCAGATTTTGGAGCATTGTATATCGCCAACAAGACTCGTAATCCATTTTCATGTAATGTTTGTACAGGACAGTTTTCTTCTTGGAATACCTGAGCTAGTTGATCCAAGTTCGGAAGATTCTCTAATATTTTAATGAAAGTTTTTTCCCTTTTTTAAAAAGTGCAGATGTTGTATCACAGCCACTAAATGCGTGCAGAAACAAAGTATGCTTTTTACAATGAGGATATTTATCAAAATTTTTGGAAAAGTATATTTGAGTTTTAACATTCCTTTTGCCAACTTTTTTAAAAAACACTTCTTTTTGATGCGCTTGAGTACGTCCAATTAAAAAGACGAGCAAATCAATATCTTCTCCTACTATGACGGCAGTCCTGTGATGTTCCGATTCTCAAATAGCTGTTTCTACGATAAGAACATCTGCATCATATTTGGCCTGTTTTATCGTGATATCAACAGATTCTAATTTCCCAATCAACATGTTAATAAAAAAAATTTTATTTCATCGATTTGACAAAAAATTATCTTGGCTAATTGATACTATCATTGTTTCGTCGAAACAAGCATCATTCGATTTTGATAAAGCAGTTCTTCTTAGCTGTTCCATTGCTTATGTTTTTGCTATAGTTCGAGTATCCATCAAATACAACTACAATTTCAGAACCATAATGTTTTTGTAAATATTTTACGTATTTATCTAAAATTATTGAAAAAGTATCGTCTTTACTCCATACGATGTGATTCAAAAGAAACCCACCATCGATAATGTATGTTACATTATTCTCATCGGAGTCAAAATCGACAGGAGTCATACTGACATATTATGTCGCTTTCGTGGTTTTTCTCATGCCATCATTATCAAATAAAGTTGATGGATATGAACTTAGTTCATATTGGAGATATTCTTGAAGATTACGTTCAAACTGTTTGCTTACAGTTATTCTTTGGAAGAGTAGCAATGGATCAATTGAAACTCTACAACCGTTAATTTTGACAGATTTGTTGACAATCGAAAGCGGTAAAACCTTATCGGATCGTTTTAACTTTATTTCATTAAATTTTAAACCAGTTATCTTTACCATTGATTGTAATCCGATTTCATGGGTTTTGTGACAGTTAACTTGATCATTTCCAACTATTACAGAAACTAAATATACCAATCGTTGCGTATTTGGAAAGGGATTATGAAATGTAAGCCCATTCAACTAGTTTACTTACATCAGTATTATCTCTTTTTACTCTTGAATCCTTAACATCAACGTGTTGTTCAGTAGAGTCTAAAGAAATTGTACAAAACTTCTCCATCTCGTCACAAATTGTATTTTTGTAGCGTACATAGCAAACACCCATTTACATTTATATCAGCATTGTCTCCAACATATTGAACAAGCATCCCTGATTCCGATGATAAAATACGAGGCTGTGGATGGTAAACTGCTGAAATTTCGTACTGTACAGTATTACAATACGAAGTTGCAAAACCCAACCTATATAACACTTCTATAAGTCTTTTAGATCCAAATCTTCTATGAAGAAACTCAGAAAGGCTTAATAGTATCTGTGATGAAAATGATCGTTCCCGTAATGCAGCCATTATCGCATGACTTATTGACGTGCATTTTGTTTTTAAATAAGCTATTTTTCCTTTTATGTTTTTCATTATGACTTATCGTAAGAAATGCAATAAACTTTTTGGTATATCTTGATTTACATCATCCAACATTTTACTTGGAGGTGAATAAAACTTGCTTTCAACGACAGATGACCGAATGTCTTCACGAATAATAGCTGCTGCAGCTTCTACAATTCGCAACCGTTCTTCTCTTCGGGATCCCTTTTTTTATTATCATACCAAGCTTTTGATAATATATTAGCTTGTGTATCACAAAAAGATATGATTGTAAAAGATCTTATTTTTGTCGTAATTATTATATTCGTCAAATATTTTTGTTGAAGTCTCGTAATTATAGTTTTATCATTTGGTACATACCCCATCAGGACATCTATGAGCTCTTTCAATGTAAATTGGGAACCGTCGTGATTTTCGATGTAATTAAAAATCTCTTCCATAACTTCTGTAACTTGACTATCTTGGCGAGACTTCTTTTCAGTAGATGGTATCTGATTTAAGAAATTATTGTAGCAGAAGTATGATATTTTGCTTCAGAAGCGTTCAAATCATACTCACAAAGTATACGACCTTTCACTAATTCTCCTATAGAATCACCACGGTTTTTTTTTTTAAGACGTTGTTTTTAAACTCAAGAGTACTCACTTTACTGATCTTGCGCCTGTACTTCTCTTTTTTTTTAGTTTTTGTTACTTCATCAGCTACTTGACCACAAAATAAACAGAGCATGTGACTAATTGTTGACCTTGCATTTTGCTGTAGATAGCCAACCATTGCGCGTTCAGCGCCCTCTATTTCAAAAACGGTTTGATGTATAAAAAATGTTTCAATTAAAGTTATAGAAAATTTTATTCTCAACAACATTTATAATAAATGTAAATAGCTTTAAGGCCATAGGAAACGAGATATTTGTAAAAAAACGAATTTTTTGACCTTTGACCTTGAATATCTTAAGACGCGGACACGAGATTTTATGAGACTTTTGAGACAACATTTAAAATGACAAAATAAAGGTCTATACAAGTTTTCAGCTTATTATCTCTCATTCCGCAGTTGACACTTTTTTTTTACTAAGATGACTGGGCTATAATGTTTTTTCAGTGTTTAATGCGATAATTGTAAATGTTATCTATATATGCTCGCGCATTGAATTCAATTCAAGCTCTTTGACAATTCCATTTATTTGTATTCAATGTTAACACAACTAAGCGACCGCCAGAACTGGAAAAAGTACAGTTCCATTTTTTCTCTTCCCGATAAATGAACTGCACTAAGCCTTCCTTTCACAGATTTCCGGTACATATTTAAAAAAAAAGACTTTCATTAATACGTCTACCAAAGGCATCAAAGTAAATCTTCCCAACCGGAATTGAATGAAGTTTCTTCGTTCCGACTATTCCGTTAGTATTTTTCACACGTCTCTGAAAGATTATTTACACCGACAGTTTCCCAAGTGGTAGATTTGCTCTGTTGATGCCTTTTAATGCAAATGCGACGAACAATTCCATGTCTCAAAAGAAGAGCCATATACTTAGACTGTTTCATTAAGTAGTGTGTTCAATCTGATCTCTACTAAAACTTTTATCAGAATAAAAGATCAAAATTATACATTGCGCATTTATAAAGGCCGACAAACTTTGCACATCTGAAAGATTTCATGTCATGCAAAATAAACGAGGTAAATATATTGTATTATGAACTTGTAAATGCCAGAAAATTTTTAACGGATCTGAGCAAGTAAAGGTAGGATACGAATATGAAGAGTGCAATCTTCACAAAGTTATTGCATAAAAAATCCTTCACTATGATATTTTTTAATGAGTAAAAGTTTTAATAGATAAAATACGTAAATATACGTCACGTGGGAGCCTAATTTCTTTCGACTGCGAGGGAAATATAACTAACAATAGGTCATTGTATCGTGCAAGATTGCCCTGAGAAAAACCGCATTAAACGTGCGGTTTTCTATTTTTCTACTTTCTATGAATCTTCTGGAACTTTTCATATCAAACCAGTTTGTGGGCCATCAACTCAAGGCATACTTAATGAAAGGATTGACGTACGGTAATTCGTCAGGTAAAGAATTTGGTGGCTCTCCTTGGTTGCATTTTTTCCACAAGATTAATCGATTTCATGTTGATTCTTCGAATTGCTTTCGGACTTACTCTTGCGGAAGTAATTGGAATATCCTCCAAAAAGGCCTCAATGAACTTACGAGAGCAAACACACATAACAAAAGTTAATTATTTTTAAAGTATTTTAAGGGAAAATAAGCTGAGCACATGAATTTTTCTTCGTAATCCAGACTGAGTCATGATTTATTATTTTTCTAATACTTAAACTGCACTTTAAGCAAAGAGGTGATTGAAATGGCAATGCATTATTTTCTTGTTATATATTAAAGTTACTCTTTATAGCCACGGGAGGGCCTTGACGTCGAACCTCGTTCAAGTGACGAAAACGACACCTAGCTTGCACTCCACTCAACAAAATTCTACGTTAACTTGAGGACTCTGAGCCACGACAGATTGAGCTTGTTTCGGCCCCTTAAGCTTGTTCAGTTGTAGCAGTTCTTTAGAAGCACCAGGACTCGAATTCACGATGAGATTTACGATAGTCACGAATTCGTAATCATGACCACTCGGCTACAGCGGCCACTACACTTTTTATGAAAATACTGAGAAAAGATAACAATTCAATATTAATAAGTTTAAAAATTAGACCGGATATTTTTTTTTATTTAATCAGTGAAAGTAATAGCTTAGTATTTCCTCCTAGAAAAGTTGATTTAATTTAAACAGTAGTAAAATATAAGCAATGGTTTATATAAAAAGTAATTTGCTACATGAGTAACTATCAAGGGATGCTTGTGGTAAATATTTAAAATATCGACAATGATTATTAATGTAATAGGAAGAAAACTCTTAATATTTCATTAGAGAGTAACTGTTACTTAATGATTGAGAGGAAAAAATGGTTGATTTTTGCCACAAAATTTTTTTAAATGCTTCTAGTTAAAATCCTTACTTAAAACAGTTGTACTTCTTAAAAAGATGTATTTCTTATAAAGTTAATTAAAGTTGTATTTCTTAAAACATGTTGCCAACGTACTTAGCTGAAGATTTGAATCAATATACTTAATTGAGAAGAGGAGAAAGAGAGTCCAAGAGTAAATTAGCTGCTGTTCTTTTGCAAAGGACTCGCATTTCCCTACTAAAAACCTTTCCTTGTGTTAAACTTTTTAATAATTGACTCTCTATCATAAGGCTAATAGCTTGTCTGAAAACAGTGGTTTCTAAACTTCATGCTTATACGTCACCTTCCTCCGCTCCTTAAAAACAATCTAGAGAAAAATATGACGTCTCCCGATTTACAAAACAATGAGCTTAGAATTAAAGTGCTTATATCGAAGTTGGAATGAGACGAGTAGATAAAAATGTCTGATGTTATAAAATTGTGTACTATATTTTCATACTTTATATACATATATTTTGTTGCGAAAATTGCATTTCTGTTGAATGTTTCGTGTCTCTCCTGGGAAGACCCCTGCTTCGAGTTTGGGAACCACTGCTTTAAATATAATTTTTGAATTTTAAGATAATGATGAGAATATGAATTTAGTAATGAGCATTCATTAACGTTGTGCTTGGGAGCTACGCGAGGACTATTGGCGACAAACCTCAAAATTTTGAAACTCGGTCAAGTGACAAAGACAACACCTGAGATAACACCTGAACCTCGTTCTCCAAACTTCCATACCATAGGAGGGGGTTTGAGCCTCGATAGATTTGATGTCCATCAGCTCCTCTACACAGCGGTTCTTTAGTTGCACCAGGGTTCAAGCCTGTTACTCGACAGAAACGCCGCGAGTTTGCGAACATTACTACTAGATTAACGCTGTCACTCACATATTTAGAAAATGCAACAATGCACCAGTATTGGCAAAATACCCCTCGAAGTAAATATCATATTTCTGACAAATTTTTATAATGATACTAGCTGTACCCTGCCACGCGTTGCTGTGGCTCAGTCTGGTTAAATGGAAAAAAGAGAGCTGGTCCATCCAGTCAAGTGTGAATCTTATATACTAGGCATAATTTTCTTAATGGATAGTCTGGTTTAATTACAGAAATGGAGGCCTGAGAACTTAAAATTAATTTGAGTTTTAAAACATGAGGAAAAACTGGTTGATTTCAAATTATTTAAAGATTCAATCAGACAATGTAACACATTGCAAATCACAAAATATATAAGAAATAATCATAAACAAAAATCAGATAAAAATCCCAAAAATATGTAAGAAACAATCATAAGCAAAAATTAATTAAATGCAAATCACAAAAATAAATAAGAAGTAATTTAAATAATAAATTAAATGCAAAAATACATAAATAGGTTCATGCAGTTTATAAAATAGTAATAAACATAGAGAAATTAAAAATAACCCAAAACTGATAAAAAAAATTACATTAATTTAAATTTAAAAAAAAACAGTCTTAAACAGTTAAAAATATACAAAATTAATCCCAATTACGTATCAAAGAACAAAAAAATTGATAAATATGACAACCAATAAACTTAACTATAGTAAAAATATGTAATAATCCGGAAAAAACTATGTGTAAAGCTTAAATTTCAGCATTCGGAGCGAATCGTGACATCATAACACCAAAAAAATCACTTAAAAATTACATTTAAAAAAATTTAGAGTGCATTTCGAAATAAAAAGTACATAAGAACCTGACCGGAGTCAAATGCAACGTTGTGTCAAAATTTCAGATAAATCCATGCAGAACTTTTTGAGTTATGGAAGCGTACACAAACCAGCATAACATTTTTATATATATAGATTGCCTATAGCATTGAATTTGCAGTACCAATTTTCCTGAACGTTGAATAGCTTTAATTAACAGATTTTATTAATTTTATAAATACATTTAAAAAAAATTAAGTATAAATCGTATGGTAAATTCAGAGTGAGCCAGACTGAAAAAATAAAACATTAACGAGATTATAAATATTTGAAAAGAATACGATGTCTCGCGTTTAAATTATGTACACATCAGCAACAAATCTTTGTTTTTGAGAACTGTATCTTTTTTAAGAAAAATTACCACTTCAGAAAATTTATTTTTATTACAACACATCAATGGAACCATCTAATCTGATTATTTTTTATCGTATTGAACAGACGCGTTACGGAAATACTTTAATTTTTTATGAAGTTAATGCAATCCTCTACAGGGGAAATAAATCTTTCTAGAATTGATTCTAATATAAGTATTTAAAGGGGTTCTTTTGACTATGCGTGTGAACTTGAAACAGGGACCGGTTTTCTGAGGCAACACAATTTTGCCATAATCCGTTGAACTCGGATGTGTTAAGAGGGCGACCACTCTTGGACTTTCCCTCTCTTTGACCTCCTAATTGTTTAGCGATTACCAAATTGAGAGAAGAAATCTCCAGAACACTTGGAGGGCGGTGACTCGAAGAAATTGATGATTTATTTTTGTATTATTCGCATGAAAATAGTATCTCAATAACTTACCAATTTCAAAACGCGGCTAAGGTTTAACACAAAGGTAAAAAGTTCATTAACAATTAACGAAAAATAAGCTGGATTTTTACTAAAAACTTGAACTTAATTTCGTTTTTACGTTTTGATTCCTCCTCTCCCTCCTTTCTTCGACAATCTGCTTGTTTATAAATATAATCTTTCTGAATTTTATTTTATTTTGAAATTTTTCATTACTTGCATCCATTGAAGTCTTTTTATGGGAAAAAAAATTATTTGCCTTTTTTTTTCACTTTTTACGAGCTTTAAAATGGCACCAAACAACCATAACATAGCATTCTAACTACATTCCTTTAGCTTTAAGCGCAATATTTTGTATTTTTCATGAATGTTGCTTCCTTCGACTCTGAGGTATGTTATTAAAACGGATTATCCTTTTCTTTGTAAATTATCAATAATATTCTATATGTATTCTTATCAAATCTTTTTTTTTTTTCTTCAAATTTTATTTTTCGAAAATTTACTTCACAGTAAAGTGAAAATCTTCCTTAAATGCTCTCAAGTGAAAATAAAAATCCAATATTTAAAAAAATTTTTAATCGACTCGCCATGTGTTATTGCTGTCGGGTATCTCCCCCCTTCCCCCCATATTTTTAAAGATAAAATTAGAAACAATGATCACAGATGTATTTTCTCTATATTATAGTATAGTATCTATATTATTCTCTATATAATTAAAGAAAATAAATTTGTGGCACGTGTTTTTTTTTTTTTTTTGAGACTCGGTTAAAGCTACAGTTGAAATTATTTTTAGATCTGTTATAGACTGGAGTCAAAGGTTTGATACAATGGGTAAAAAAATAGCTTAAACTATCAAGAAACTAAATTTATTTTAATGCTAAAATATTTCCCTTACGCACTTATTTTAACAGATTTGTGCGTATGGGATATTTGAATATTCTTATATAAAACTAATATTTCATTGCATATCTTGGAATTTCTTTTCAGTGATTTCTATTTTTAAGTCTGAGACTGATGGTAGTAGAAAGGTGCAAAGAAGCTTGTCCGGTCTCTTTTTCTGCGAGAATACTTGAAATTTCTGAAGTAACGCAAATTTATCAAGGGAGATAAAAGGATTTATGCTTTGCATACCTTATCAATGATTTATCAAGGCTGAAATTCACGTTTAATATTGCATCAATTCTCGTAATTTTACATTTTTCCCCTGCTTAATACTTGAACCTAATATGACTGACTTGTCGTCGTGGTAGCCAAAAGGTCAAGGCCATGAGCTCGTGGCCAGTGTTGCTTCTATTGAGCTGTAGGGGTTAGAGTCTTAGCACCACTAAAAATCCGTTGTGCAGGGTTGTTGCTGATGCATTTTAAGTCTGTCCAGACTCGATTTCCTCATATTCGCATGGTGTTAAAGTTTGGAGTGCCAGTTCAAGTAACGTCCTCGTCATTTGACAGTGATTTAAAATTGAGGTTTTAAATTCGACACTCATAAACAATCAATCGGTGACCAGCTTTCGAACATTCTTTGTTTTAGTAAATGCTAATGTTCATTTTTTATGTAAATAATTTTAAAGTTTATTTTCTAAGCGCTTTATACATAACCATAGTAAACTTGATATACATTTCTTGATTTTACTTTTATTGCTAAAATTATATCATGCATGTTTATAAAATTTTGTTTTGAAAAGAGAAATGCGTTTAAAGATGGATAATTTTTTAAGAGTAAATTCCGGGAGGAAGGTCTTAGAAAACTATACTATACTGTGCTGTCTTCACAGGAAAGGGGTAAATAGCCTTCGTCGTGTATCGGATTGACACAACACTAGCTTTTCTTCTCTTGATTAAATTAATTCCTTGAAGCTTCTTGAAAGTTCTTCCCCCTCCCCTCACTCCGTCCTTTTTCAATGCTTGTAGTTTTGTCCGAGTCACAGTTAATTGTTTACTAAGAGGTTGCAAGATTAAAAAAGTAATCATGCTTATTTTTCTGAATCTGGCTTGTATTTGACAGCTCTGTCATTTCGTTTCATTTTCTTCTTCCTCTTGCATTCTCCCAACTCATTAAAATGGTCAATTTTCCTTTCTAGAGAATTCATTTTTAGTGAAGCGTCGGTAGTTGTTAATGGGCACATATTTAAATGTGTCAAGATCAACCGAAATGGCCAACGTCAAAATATCCGCATCCATGAAAAAAGACTGACGTATTATAATCACTGTTATTGAAATGAAATGAATAAAAAAGATTTAGTAACTTCAAAGATCGTCTACGTCATAACTATGTAAAATACTATTGACATACGGCTAAAAAAGTAAAGCTTCTCTGATATAATTGAAACTGAATGCAAAAATGATCGCGCGTATAGATATGGTTACTTAAGAAGTATGCTTCATTTTTTCCCTTTGGTATACTGCAGTTAGATATTAAGACTAAGGTCACAACATGATTGTCAGAGAAGCTGTATTAAACATGAAGTGCACGTGATTGTCTAGAAAAACACGTCATTTACCATTCAACTTAATTAAATTTCCTTGTTTGATAAAAAAAAAAATAAAGATTTTTGTGTCTAAACACTTAATTGTACTTCCACAATTTTCTCGTATCCCCCCCCCCTCCCTTATTTCCTTTTCCAAAATTATTTTAAAGTGGTTGGTAGTTTCTAGAGGGTTAAACTTGCATCAACAAAAGTCGGAATTTCTCTTGAACGAAACAGCTGGGTTCAAGATCCTTCGATATTATTTCAAAGAGCAAAAGTATGCAAACACTGACAATTGCTTTTCCTTTCTGAGTCAATGAACTCGAGACGTTGGGTTTTCCTGTTCTCAAGTCATATACAATTGCAAACGATCACTTCTAAACAAATCATCAGTTACGATAATTTGATATTCCTTCCCCGCTTCCTGTAATTATTACTCTATTAAATTTTTCCAAAATAAAAATTATTTAATACTTTATAATTTTAAAATACGAATTTATTCGGTTTTATATATCAAATACTGCAAAATTCTCTCGAAAAGCACAATGATTTTTCTTTTTAAATCCCCCCCCCCTTTTAAAGTATACTAATAGCTCGAAACCGTATAAAAATAGAGTTGGGTGTACAGTTATAGATATATAACCACAGTCCAAGAAAAGGCCACTTTTTTTGCATTGCTGATTAAAATAAGTAATACGATTGTTGCAAAAATTTTTAGGCATTAGTCCAAAAATAAAATACACACTGAAATTCCTACAAGATATGAAGATTTATTTTATTTCGATACAAGGAATTCTACAAAAAACCCCTTTTAAACCAAAAAGACAACAGATTTTCTGATTTTAAAAAAAAAGTTAATACTGCAAAATATATTTTGGAAAGAGTATATTTACTCAATTCAAAACATAATTACCGAACAAAAATCTTAGTTAAATTTAAACGTAGTCAAGCGGTTATGACCACCAGCTCATGGTCGGCGTTTTTTTCGTCCATTATTAGTTTCGAACTCTACCAAGGCTTGCCAAGTAGAGGGAAGATGCACGTTAAATTTATTGAGGCTGAAAATCCTCACGCTGGTGTGGTGCGGGAGTTTGAGAGAGTGGGGTACCACAGTTTAGGTGTCATTGTTGTCACTTTACTATGGCTCAAAATTACGCGACCGTTGCCTGTACAGACCTCATGCTGACTTACAGTGTGACGTTAATAATAAAGTCATTTTAGTATTCGTTATTGAATTAACTAAATATTATTCAAACTAATTGGATGTATTTATAAATTGAATTTTTACGAAGGAAGGTGATGCAAAAATTTTTTTCCTTCAGTTGAGTTTTTATTAATAGTGCTAATAGGTTTCAGTGATAGATGTCTTAAATTTGAGCCATAATCAGGAAGTAAAGAGATTTAATTTCTCATGAGGCTTAGTGTTTGGAAAAATTCCGCGATTCTATTTTGGAACCTTCTCGTTATTCTATTCCCTATTTTTTCTACTTTTAGAGTTTTCTCTAGATTAGGAACATAATTTTTTGTAAATAAGCGAATATTCAGTAAATTTTGTTGATGCTTGCTTCAATAAGACCCACCAGTCTCAGAGTTTTGAATTTATTTGTTTAAAATAGATTGCAAAAATATAATTTTAGAGATTACGTATTTAATTTTTTTCGCAAAAGAAACTCAACTATATTGTTAACTTGAATTGCGAAAATAACGTTAAGGGGAGGGAGGAGGATTAAATATTTTTTTATAAAATAAATAAAAAGGGAACTGTGCTAAAATAAATTTTAAATGTATAAAAGAAATTGTTTCATTAGAAATATATACTGAAACAAGCTTTCGGATTTTTGAGGATTCTTTTCATAAAAGCAGTCCCCCCCCCCTTCTTTTTGTAAGTATGCAGCATGAATAATTTTTAAGAGAAACAAGCAGAAAAATTGCAAAAAGAAATGTCTT
This sequence comes from Trichonephila clavata, assembly GCA_019973975.1. Taxonomy (NCBI): domain Eukaryota; kingdom Metazoa; phylum Arthropoda; class Arachnida; order Araneae; family Nephilidae; genus Trichonephila; species Trichonephila clavata. Next base: position 41,623 of record BMAO01022844.1, read on the forward strand.
GGGGGAAATATATTGGAAAATTTAAGAAATGGAATTCTTTCTGTGTATCACTTGTAAAGAAAAGAATCAAAGCATAATTTATCTAAAGAAGAATCACTTCTAAATGTAAACACAGCTCAAAGCTAAAATAAATCGGTGCGAGATCATCTATAGCACGGATGGCGAACCATTGGCACACGTGCTATTGATGGCACGTGACACAACATTTTGGGGAGTACACTCATATCTTATTGCCTTGCTTTAGTTATGTCGTGGATTTAAACTGCTAATGATGCAAAGTTTGTCTACGCATAGCATTGTCACACACTACTTTGTTGATACAAATGCATTTTAAAATTTATGTTATATTTCCGTATTCAATTCTTCAATCAAGGAAGTTTTTATGATTTCTAAAAAAATGCTCAAGTTTATTTTGTATCTTAATGTGACTTCATTTGATAAACTGAACTTGTTCCAATTCGATTGGATAGAAACTGAAGAGTTTGAATCGCAATTGATTGGTTTCTAGTCTTGTTCAATATGGATTTAGAAATTAATCAAACAAAGAAAAAGTTGGAGATTGAAACAGAAAAATTAACAAGAAATATAAGTAAAAATGCCAAAACAACGATATTTTTGAAACGTGGAAGTGGAATTCGATTCCAGAGTCACATTTAACTGTTTTAGGAAGCTAGCTCATATTTTATCCATATTTTCATCTGTCTTTGCCGGCGAGTCATTATTGTGAGAGATTAATAGCATAAAAGACTCGCTTGGAAACTGCTTTGGAAGATGACTCCAATTCAGCATGCATTCTGCTAAAAGTAACATCTTGCATCCTAATATAAATTGTCATTTAATCTGCAACAACATAAGTCACACTAATGTTACTTTAATTTGAATTACACGCATAACTAAAACATTTATTACTATACAGTGCAAAATGTGTATTTTTTCGTAGTAAATAGTTTTGAGTTATTAGTATTTAATTTTAATATTTTCCCAATAATCACTAGCCACAATTATTTGATGGCACGTTATACCTCATTGAAAATTATTTTAGAAAAAAGGGCACGTTGCTCCATAAAGGTTCGCCATCTCTGATCTATAGGAAACAGAATTAACGAAGTCTAGAATAGAATGTGAAAATCTTCACCTACCCTTTGATGAAGGATAACTTCCTGTTACTTGACTATTTCAATTTCAGAAATTGAGCTTTTGTCAATGTGTAAATAAAGGGGGGGGGGATAGCCTTGGATATATATTTAGAATCAATGGAAATTCGGGAATGTTTGAAGGCATGAAAGGACAGTTCCGCAAATTTGATCCAAATTTTAAACTACTAACATTTTTTTCCCGACGTGTCAAGGTTTTATTGGTTGCACAGAAAAAGCATAATTATATTTGAAACTTAGCTTCTATCACTTAGAATTTTTCATAGTTATAAAAAGGTTGCTGCTTTAAAAGAGGTCTTCAAAAATTTTCTTAAAAAAAGTTATTAATTCCACTTATTGCTTTTAAATACAATCGATACAGATAGAGCTTAAAAGTTTTCCTTGCTTTTTCAGAAAATTCGTCAAAACAAAGCTTTCGAATTTGTACTGTAAAATTCAATTTGAAAGAATATACGAAAGAGAGAATTTTAAATTGTTTTGCATTAGTTTCTCATCAATAACAAAGTCAAACCTAAACTGAATGGTGAAAATATCAATAAAACGAAGTGGATGCGGAATATTCTACTAAAAGCTTCGCTGCTTTTGAAATGTGGATCTTGCAATATTAAATTTTTGCAATTTCTATCAGATTTTTGGTAGTCACGGTAGCCGAGTTTTTATGACTGCGACCTCGTTCCTGATGTTATTTCTGTCGATTCATGAATTCGAGTCCTAGTATTACTAAAGACTCGTCGTGTAGAGAGGCTGAGGCACAAGTTAAATTGACAGATAAAAGTACTCACGTTGGTGCTGTGTGGAAGTCTGTAGAGAAAATAGCTTCATACCAACTTAGGTACTGTCATCGTCAATTGACCATGATTCAAAATAACAAAGTCCGCTGTCGAAAGCTTTTGCATTAATCCAGAGCGCGATATTCATAAACAATCAATGAAATTTTTATAAAATTAAAGTGTATATTTATCATTTGCCTTCTGGTTGAACAAGAACTAAGAATAATATAACTTGAAATTTAAGAAGTATTTTTTGATATTCCAAAGCTTTAACGTGAGAAACGAGTGTTATTAAACCTTTCCTTTTAAATTTTATTGTAATAAAATTTTAAAGTAAATTGATGATTACGGCACAGCTTGTGGCAAAGTGTGACACTTGGGCCTTGGCAATACAGTTAGTTGATTTTAAACTTTATCACAATACAATAAATTATATGTATATTTATATCAAACTATGTCAATGTATATTACTCCTGCTTTTTAAAGAAAATTAGTTGCAATAAATTTGCTTTGAAAGTTAAGATCAATGACACTAAACAAATTGCTTTCTTGTGTGTGAATAAGCAAAACATTTAAATTAAAACTATTATAAATTTTAATTTTAACCCCATTTTGGAAGAGTAAGTAAAGAAAATGTGCGTAGCATCTAAAAACATCTCATTTATACATTAAATAGTTTGAAAAGTATTATCTTGGTTACCACTTTTTTAAAAATTGATTTTCAAAAGAATTTTATTATTTTAAAGAAGATAAATGGGTTTTAAGAGTTATACATATTATTTATTTAGTCATTATATTACCCTTTGTTTATAAAAAAAAATATTTTTATAAAATTTCAGAAAAATTTTCAATGTTAAGAAAAACAGCATAAATGAAAATAAGTTGGACATAATGTAATTTCAATTTCATTGATATTACTTCTTGATCCATCTGAAGTGTCACAAACTTCAGGATAAAAAATATTTTGAGAAATTAACGTCAAATTTGAATGTTTATAAAGATTTTTCGTCAAAATTACTTCATGCTCTAAACTAAAAATGGCTGTAAAATATGATTAAATGTAACTATCTTAAAACCTGCGGTTTGTTAAACTCTGAAGGGCTTATTGCATAAGTGTTAGTTGTCATGGGTTCGATCCTAGTACCACTAAAGATCCGCCGTGTAGGGGAGCGATGCACGTTAAATCTGTCGAGAGCTCAAACGTCCTCCCGTTGGTGTGGTGTGGTAGTTAGGAGAGGGGGGTGCCAGCTCAGGTGTCGTCCGCGTCACTTGACCATGGTTCAAAATTACGCGGACCGTCCCCAAAAAGCCCTCGTGTAGCTGAACAGTGGGACGTTAATATTCATTCATTCATTCATGCATAAGTGTTAGTGTTACGAATTTCATTTAATTCTATTAGATTGTTTTGGAGCTATCCCATTTTTTGTTCACAAATTATCGTAACGGTTTTATTCTTCAAGAAAACACATTTAGAAGTATATTTATAAGTTAGATAAAGTAGATATTAAAAAAAAACTTGTTTTATGTGTTATTCCTCAACACTTATATTTCTTTTTTTCCATATATGGTCCTAACACTTAAAACTTCTTTTCAACCCCTAGTCGGATAACTTATTCTAACTTTTTCTCCTTTGTTTTGAAAGATTATTTTTGAATACGTTATTTTTAATGACCAAATTTTTGAAATACTTAACTGATATCTTGAAAAACATTGTTAGAGAGAAATTTTGTGGGTGTATAATGAGGATTCTTTATGGGGAAAATCTACATTACAAATTTTGACTGGTAATTATTTTTAATACAAGACAAATATGACGTATTCATTAAATTCATGATATTTCAATTATATTTTTATTACAGTTTTGAGTGTTGCCTTTAATTTATTTTGTGTTTGTTTTCAGGTCCTCTTGGAAAACCTCCTGAGGGGGTTTCCAAAAATTCGCTCAATATATATTCTGCTCCGTGAGAAGAAAGGAGTCAAACCAGAAAGTAGAAAGGAACCTATATTCAAAAAAGAGGTAATATTTTCTTATAATATTTAATCACTGAACTTTAATACGAACTGTTTAATTAGGAAATATGCATATTTTATATTTTTATTCTTGCACCCTTAATCTCTTAATAATTTTTATTTAATAAAATATTTTGAAGCTAATTTTAACTTCCAGGGAAAGGGAAATTCTTGAAGCGCTTTTTTTGTAAGTTCAATTCGCCGACCTTGCTCTTCACGAGAATATTTGGTGTTTTAACGACTCGAGAAGAAAAAAAAAGATTTTTAAATCTTTTCTATTATCAACTATTTAGACAATACCTGAAGTTTTATATCAGATACTGACTTAGTCAAAGAATTGAATTTAAAACATATAGCATTTCCGCAAAGAAATTATTGGCAAATATTGAAGGATGCTGTCCTTAATTTGTGGAAAACGCCGACTAGAAGGGCACGTTAAATCTGTCATAGCTCAAAGAACTACCGAGTGCGTAGTGCGAAAATTCTGAGAGAGGGTGCCAGATCAAGTGTCATCCTTGTCACTTGACCACGGTTCAGTTACGAGGTATGTCGCCAATAGCCCTCGTATTGCTTTAGAATGCGATGTTCATCAACACTTCTTCTGTCATTCTTGATCTGTGGAAGAATTAATTATTTCAAGAAACTAATCTCAAATCGTTGTAAAGCTACAAGTTCCCGCCTCTTCCTTTGAACATTGTTACTAGAGAAGAAACTAATATGGTTTTCCCCCCATAAATCCTCTTATAAAATTATTAATTTGATAGCCTCAAAAGCCCCTATATATTTTGGAATTTTCTTCAAATAGTATCGAAATAATTTTTATAAAAAAAATTGCGATTTGAAAAATATCTGACCCAACGAAAAACGTTTGGGTTTTTCTCTGCCAGCGAGTGCTAAAAGTCGTTTCGACTTCTGCGACGTTATCTTAAACCTGTCAGAAGTAAAGTCAACGTTCTTCGAAAATTTAATATGAATGGATGGAGTACGCTTTTCACGCAAAGAACTGTACAGTTGGACATTAAGAAATTCTGAAGTGCACTGGCCAATTAATATTTAGTGTAAATTTTCGATAAGTTAATTAACTCTGTATTTTATAAGGGCACATTAACTGAAGTACGATATCTAAAAATTCTATAAAACGTACTATCCGGAGTTTTTTTTTTTTTTTTAATTTTCCTTGATTCAACTTTGAAATATAAAGTTCCAACAACAACACGAACCAGGCCCCTTCTCTACATAAGAAATCAAAAACAAAGCAATATCTGATGGAGCCATTAAATCATCGGATATGATGATTGCATAGAATAGTCTCCATTCTCACCTAATTTGACTACATTGGATTTTTTTTTCTGTGAGGTGCTTGACTGTGGTGTATACGACCCTTCCACTGGCGTAGAACTCGAAATAATGTACTGCTGTAGCGTATGCCAGTGTTACCTGGTATGTTACAAAATACGCAGCATAAAATTAAAAAAGAATCTAAATATGCGCATTGAGCTGGCGGAGATCATTTTGAACACTGAAAATAAAGGTATCCGGGGCTGATAACTAGTATCAATACACATATATAGGGTTGTTGTTTTTTTACAAAACCGATAGGAATGCAATCATAATTTTATAAATTTGTTTGGATATCATTACACAACAATTTATACATCTGAAAACATCAGCTCTAATTAAATCTTAATTCAGCTCTAGTGATCTAAATCAAGACTTAATTGAAAAACTCTGTCATAAAAATATACTGTTCTTTGTAACACCCAAATATATGTATAGATTACAAAAAGTAATAAAACATTAAATTTTTTTTAAAGTGGTTTAGTCAAAGAATTGAATAACCCAACTGTTAAAGCAAGCTATTTCCTAAGTGTTTTGTAAGTTTTGTAGTATATTGTCATTTTTTGTGTGCTAGTTCTACAATGCATACATTTGAGATAATCCAGGCAGCTCTCTCTCTCTGACTTTGAATTTTTCTCTTATTAGAAATGAACCTACGCATTGTTTCTTATTCCTTAAATGAATACAGAAATGCATATTTTATAAAAGAAATTTAAGTGCGTTATTTCCTTTCTTGCACAGCATTTTTTCTATTTCTTGAATCTTTTATTTCTTACTTAAAACCATTTGAATAGAACTAAAGTGTCATGCAAGTTCTAAATTTTCGGTAATTTAATTTATGAGTAATGTATGTATAAAAAAATCACTATGACGGAAGCTTGCATCATTTTAATTTGTTATCAAATTGAAATCAATATCACTTAAAATACATGTCTTGGGTTTATAATCATCCAAAGAACAAGAAATGCATGCAAGTAATTCTCGAAAATTTTTGTGCTCTTTCAAAGGACTAAAAAACTTGGTGCAGGTATAAAATAATTTCAGAATCATAAATAAGCGATTAGTTAGCATTTGGAAGCTCCAGCTCGATGAGTTATCTCTTACTAAAAATGCTGATATATCTTACACTATTAAAATTCGAAGGTAAACAAACGTATGTATGTATGTATCTATCTATCTATCTATCTATGTGCGTCTATCTTCTCACGAACAGCACCACGCAGAAAGTCGCGGAAGGTACCAAAAGATCGGGAATTTTCCGGGGAAGCCGTATTGCCTATTTATATTCCGATATTGTAATTAGTTAAAAAGATATTAATTAAAAACCTTTAAACGCCGAATTATTTTACTCCTGCCGGTTGCTTACTTGGCGGAACTTCCCTTCCGTTTCAGCCGAGCGGTAATCTTACGTTTTCCACCATATTAAAATTGTCATCCGATTTTCGGTGTCGAAATTAGACAAAACATAATTACAGAATCGGAAAGATCATTTATTTCGCCACAACACGGTGTAATTTTTTTGTAAAATAACGATATTTTCTATTTTTTTCGAATTTTTTAAAATAGTGTTAAAACTGATGCGTTTTTATGAAAATTATTTCTAAATCGTTGGGTATGAATTACTTTTCGTGTTATTAAATCGATATTCTACACTAATTAATTTCAAGCCTTTCTCTTTTAGATCCATTCATTTAAAAAATAAAATTCCCAAAACGTTTTTTTTAAAGAATTTTTAAAAAGTAGTTTTAATTTTTACTTCACATTGAATAACTTCGTCATTTATGAAGATAATCTCACAAAATCTTTTTTCCGTGTGTACAGTAATATTATGCGTAACATATACGAAGATTGAAAAAATTGCTTCAAAATTACGGATTTTAAAAAAAGAAATTGTGATTTTCGTAAACTTATGTTTTTCTGAGAAATAAATTAAAAAGTAGTAATTTGTACATTTTTATTTCAAAGTACGTTATTTTTGCAAATAGTTGGTGATGTTTGAGAGCATTAACGTAAAAATTATGCCCTTAAAATGAAGGTAATGATTTTTAAAATACGCGATTTTACATTTAGCCAAACATTGGCGTCGAAAATTAGCTTTGCGCCAAAGACTTCAGACCTGTTTCGCCTTCGACCGCTCTAACTCAAGGGTTACACTAAAAAAATTCTGCCTTAAACAGAAGGAAATCAGTAACTTTGGCGAGTAAAAAAAAAAAAAATGCGAGTGAAAGATGTATTTTATCAACTATATATGTCAGATTAAGATGATAAAATGCATTCAATGCATTTCTGAGATTCATTTAAAATATTTATCAGTATCGAAATTTTTGTTCTCTTTCATAAAACTTATAGTTTACTTTAAAATAATGCCTAATGTATATTTCTTTTTTTGACATATAATTTCATAATAAAATCGAAGAATTTGCCCATTTCGAAATTTTTTTTTTTTGGAAATAGTCAGTTAAATAGGTATAAATTCCTTAGAAAAAAAAAAGCTATGTTTGTATTATATATTCTTTATTATTAATTGCTTTTTTTTAAAATATCAAAAATCAATAATTTTTTTGCAATACATTTAAATGTAATCTTCAATCGAAATCTTTCAATCGTTATGTGAATATTCTATGGATCCCCTCAATTAAAAATTAAATTCAATTTGAACCGACCATTCATTATTATTGCCTATTTTCTTTTCTGCTACTAATCTGCGTGGCGTGGTTGTCTAACGCGCCGCTTTCGCAAAGTATCTTAATTCCTTCTTATGTCTGGGTTCGAATCTGGCGAATTTCATTTTGTTCGTTTCTGCTTATTTTTCCCACGTAAATTAATTTTACTGATAAATACTTATTTTAACATGATCCTCTGTTATTTCAATGTACTTTTCATTTTTTTTTTTTTTTTTTTTTTTGCCTTAAAAAAGGTTTTTTTCTGATTTTTAATCATTCAAAGTATAATTTCTATCTTTTTCAACAATTCCTAACAAGAAGCTTTCATTTCTGTTTATTTTTCCCACGTAAATTTTCAGTGCTGCCATGCCATTATTTAAGCAAACGGAATGTCACAATTAATTGCTAAATGAATATTTTTAATCAATTTTAATGTAAAAATATTAATAAGTTATAGTTTTGTATTTTATAAATATCAATGAATTTAAAAGAAAATGATTTTTAAAAAGTTTATTGATATTTAGAAACAGTGATTAAAAAAGTAAAATGCCGAAAACTATGTCACAATTAATTGCTAAATGAGCATTTTTAATCAATTTGGTACCAATTTTGGTTTCAATCAATACCTTTGGTATAAGCCCGTGCAACCCCGGGCTTAGAGGAGAGGAAAAAACATAGAAGCCAAAGTTACTTCGAAAAAGAATATTGGTCATGCTGATTTTGTGAAGAGAACGGAAATTTTTTCTAAAAGTAGAGAAAGCCCGTGCAACGCCGGGCCATGAAAGCTAGTTACACTATTAAAATTCGAAGGTAAACAAACGTATCTATCTATGTATGTGCGTCTATCTTCTCACGAACCGTACGACGCAGAAAGTCGCGGAAGGTACCAAAAGATCGGGAATTTTCCGGGGAAGCCGTATTGCCCATTTATATTCTGATATTGTAATTAGTTGAAAAGATATTAATTAAAAACCTTAAAATGTCTAATTGTTTTACTCCTGCCGGTTGTTTACTTGGCAGAACTTCCATTCCGTTTCGGCCGAGCAGTGATCCGACGTTTTCTACTATTTTAAAATTGCCATCCAATTTTCGGTGTTGCAATCAGACAAAAAATAATTACAGAATCGGAAAGATCATTTATTTCGCCACGATACGGTATAATTTTTTTTGCAAAATAATGATATTTACTATTTTCTACGAATTTTTTAAAAAATGGTTGAAACTGATGCGTTTTTATGAAAATTATTTCTAAATTGTTGCGTATGAATTACTTCTCGTGTTATTAAATCGATATTCTACACTAAATAATTTCAAGCCTTTATCTTTTTGATCCATTCATTTAAAAAATAAAATTCCCAAAACTTTTTTTTAAAGAATTTTTAAAAAGTAGTCCTAATTTTTACTACACATTGAATAACTTCGTCATTTATAAAGGTAATTTCACAAAACCTTTTTTCCTTGCGTAAAGCAATATTATCCGTAACATATACGAAGATTGAAAAAATTGCTTCAAAATTACGGATTTTAAAAAAACATTTTATGATTTTCGTAAACTGTTTTTTTCTGAGAAATAACTTAAACAGTAGTTTTTGTACATTTTTTATTTCAAAGTACGTTATTTTTGCAAATAGTTTGTGAAGTTTCAGAGCATTAACTTAAAAATTATGCCCTAAAAATAAGGGTAATAATTTTTAAAATAATTCAAAATACGCGATTTTACATTTAGCCAAACATTGGCGTCGAAAATTAGCTTTGCGCCAAAGACTTTTGACCTGTTTCGCCGTCGACCGCATCTAACTCAAGGGTTACACTAAAAATTCTGCCTTAAACAGTGGGAAATCAGTAACTTTGGCGAGTAAAAAAAAAAAGGCGAGTGAAAAAGTTATTTTTTCGTCAATTTTTCTTTATATAATTTTCAAAATTAAATAACTATATATGTCAGATTAAGATGATAAAATGCATTCAATGCATTTCTGAGATTCATTTAAAATATTTATCAGTATCAAAATTTTTGTTCTCTTTCATAAAACTTATAGTTTACTTTATAATAATGCCTAAAGTATATTTCTTTTTTGACATATAAAAAAAATGCGAGTGAAAAAGTTATTTTTCCTTCAATTTTTCTGTATATAATTTTCAAAATTAAATAATTATATATGTCAGATTAAGATGAAAAAATGCATTCAATGCATTTCTGAGATTCAATTTTAAAATATTTATCAGTATCAAAATTTTTGTTTTCTTTCATAAAACTTATAGTTTACTTTAAAATAATGCCTAATTTTTTTTTTTTTTTTTTGACATATAATTTCATAATAAATCGAAGAATTTGCCCATTTCGAAACTTTTTTTTGCATAACTTCCTTAGAAAAAAAAAGCTAATGCTCATATATATATTATATATTCTTTATTATTAATTGCGTGTTCTTAATATGTCATAAATCAATACATTTTTTGCGATACATTTAAATTTAATCTTCAATTGAAATCTTTCTATAGTTATGTGAATATCCTGTGGATCCCCTCAATTAAAAATTAATTTCAATTTGAACCTCCTATTCATTATTATTGCCTTTTTTCACTTTCTGCTACGGGTCTGTGTAACGTAGTTGGATAGCGCGTTGCTTCCGCCAGGCCGATATTCATATGTCTGGGTTCGAATCTAGAGAATTCGATTTTGTTCATTTCTGCTTATTTTTCTCACCGTAAATTAATTCTCTCTTCTTCAATGATTGAATTCACTTTCTGCATCCCCACTGATCTGAAATTTACTTCATTTTCAGTGCTGCCATTATTTAAGCAAATGGTATGTCACAATTAATTGCTAAATTAGCATTTTTAATCTATTTTATTAGAAAATAATTAATAAGTTAGTTTTTTATAATATACTTTTTTTCGCAGATACGTGTTTAAATAATTTAATTAACACAGAGTGGAATGAAAAACTATAAAATTACAATTAAAAAAATTAAATGTTTTTATCAAATAGTATTATTTTCTTTTTGAATGTTTTTTTCAGTGAATGTTAGCATATAACTAGGTGAATTTTTAACACTTACATATGTTTAATCAAACATCCAAACGTTTCAAGAGCTATCTGTAGAATTTTTTTATTAGTATTTATTGATAATGGATTTAAATTAATATATTTTTTTAAAATCAAAGGAATGTTTCTATTATTTTATTATTAAATTAATTATTTGTTAATAAAAAGTATATCGCCTATTATTTAGGATAAAAATACGTTCTAGAGAGACATTTTTAAGCTAATTGTAAGTAACGATTGATTGATTAATGAAAACCTGAAAATTATTTTATTATTTTAGATTCCTAAAAACTATCTATTATAAAAAAAATGATTTTTTTTAAATCAAGCATCAGAATAGTTTTATGCGTTTTTATGAAAATTATTTCTAAATCGTTGCATATGAATTTATTTTCGTGTTATTAAATCGATATTCTACACTAAGTAACTTCAAGCCTTTCTCTTTTAGATCCATTAATTTAAAAAATAAAATGACCAAAACTTTTTTTTCTGCGATTTTTTAAATATTAGACCAAATTTTTACTCAACGTTGAATAACTTTGTTATTTATTAAAATTATCGCACGAAACTTTTTTTCCGTGTGAAAAAAAATATCATCCGTAATCTGTACGAAGATTGAAAAAATTGCTTAAAAATTACGGATTTTAAATTTTTTTTTGTGATTTTCGTAAAGTACCGTTTTTGTAATCATGAAAAGTTTTAAAAAACACTGGCAAGATTTTTTGTTTTTTTGCGCATGCGTGGTAGAATTAGTGAAGGTCAATGTTGGTTTAGTTTCGGTTTTGAATTGCGCGGAGAGATTGCTCTCATTGACGTAGAATGGAGGGAATTTCCCGTTTTTTGAGTCAAAATGGATGTGTTTTTTTTATTAGCTTACATTGTTTTGTATGTCTTATTTAAAAGTGAAAATAGGTAGTTTAAACTTTTATTTTGTTTTTTTAGGGTGTTTTGATGTTGAAAATCATTGCATTGTATTGATTAAACCTTTATATTATTCTGATTTTGTATTTGCTATATATAACTTTCATGTCTTTGTTTTAGTTCTGTTGTGGAATTTCAAAGGAATTATTCAAACCTAACGTATTTAATTGTAGAGTATTAGATTAGTGCAAAACTTTAAATTGATTTTGTATATGTCTTTTTTTATTTTTTAGTAATTTAGTTTGGGGTGTTTTAATGTTGAAAATCATTGCATTATATTGATTAAAACTTTATATTATTCTGAATTTTGTTTTACTATATATAACTTTCATTGAACATAAAGCAAGTCTAGCTTTGTTTCTGTTTTAGTTTTCTTGTGGATTTTCGTTTTCTTCATTCTTAAAGAATGACCTTTTTAAGAAAAGTGGAATAAAATACCTTAAAAAATATAATTCTGAAATATATTTTAGTTACATAGTATTATTTTCTTTTTGAATGATTTTATACAGTGAATGTAAATAAATATTTCCAGGCTTTTTTATTGTTATATATTTTTAATCTAACATTAAAAAACAACGCAATGAAGAAATGAATAATCCTTTCAATAATTAACAGTGAGAGTTTTTGTATTAATTTTTTTAGAAATGAATTAAAAAAAATATATATTTTAAGAAACTAAAGCAATATATTTTTCTATTATTCATTACTAGATTAATTATGTAATGATAACACTGTATAATCTGTTTTTTTCTGGATAAAACAAGAGATTATAGTTTTCTGGACTATACTTAAGCTACCGGTATATAACGATTGATTCGTAAATGAAAATACCACACATACACACAAACCCCTTGTATTATTTTAAGCTATAAAAAAGTATTTATTGTTAAAATAATGAATATGTTTGGTTTTTTCTAATATATTATATCAGAACGTTTTATTTGTTGCTTTAAATATACATTTTTTTAAGTAAAAAAACATTGTTTTCTGTAAAACATTATTGATCATTCAGAAAAGCTACGTTTTCATTTCGGGGGGCTAAAAAATTGCAACGAAAGAATTCAAAAGTGAGTGGGGAATTTTTAAAGTCGCACTGTTCACCTACTCGAGGGTTTTTGGCGACGGACCTTGAAATTTACAACCATGGTCAAGTGACGAGGACGACACCTGAGCTTTTACCCGTCTCTCCTAATTACCACACCAACGCAAGAACAAATTTCGAAAAAGGGAGTTTTAATGACATAGTTAAAGAAATTACTCACATCGCTCGCATACACACACATAAGTGCTATCGACCTGAGGGAAAAAGGAAATTCCTCTGGGGATTAAGTTATTCACTCGGTAAAAGCCCGTGCAACGCCGAGCCTGGGGAGAGGAAAGAAACAAAGAAGTCGAAGTAATTTCGAAAAATAATATTAACTGTGCTGGTTTTGTGAAGAGAAGGGAAAATGTTAAACGAGAAAGCATGATACGCACTCGCATCGTACGCGTCACACCCACATAAAAGTGATGGCGTCAGAAAGAAAGAAGGAAATTAACATGGGGATAAGTTATACCCTCGGTAAAAGCCCGTGCAACGCCGGGCCATGAAAGCTAGTCTTACACTATTAAAATTCGAAGGTAAACAAACGTATGTATGTCTGTATCTATCTATCTATCTATGTGCGTCTATCTTCTCACGAACAGCACCACGCAGAAAGTCGCGGAAGGTACCAAAAGATCGGGAATTTTCCGGTGAAGCCGTATTGCCTATTTATATTCCGATATTGTAATTAGTTAAAAAGATATTAATTAAAAACCTTAAAACGCCGAATTATTTTACTCCTGCCGGTTGCTTACTCGGCGGAACTTCCCTTCCGTTTCGGCCGAGCGGTAATCTTACGTTTTCCACCATATTAAAATTGTCATCCGATTTTCGGTGTCGAAATTAGACAAAACATAATTACAGAATCGGAAAGATCATTTATTTCGCCACAACACGGTGTAGTTTTTTTTGTAAAATAACGATATTTTCTATTTTTTTCGAATTTTTTAAAATAGTGTTAAAACTGATGCGTTTTTATGAAAATTATTTCTAAATCGTTGGGTATGAATTACTTTTCGTGTTATTAAATCGATATTCTACACTAATTAATTTCAAGCCTTTCTCTTTTAGAACCATTCATTTAAAAAATAAAATTCCCAAAACTTTTTTTTAAAGAATTTTTAAAAAGTAGTCTTAATTTTTACTTCACATTGAATAACTTCGTCATTTATGAAGATAATCTCACAAAATCTTTTTTCCGTGTGTACAGTAATATTATGCGTAACATATACGAAGATTGAAAAAATTGCTTCAAAATTACGGATTTTAAAAAAAGAAATTGTGATTTTCGTAAACTTATGTTTTTCTGAGAAATAAATTAAAAAGTAGTAATTTGTACATTTTTATTTCAAAGTACGTTATTTTTGCAAATAGTTGGTGATGTTTGAGAGCATTAACGTAAAAATTATGCCCTTAAAATGAAGGTAATGATTTTTAAAATACGCGATTTTACATTTAGCCAAACATTGGCGTCGAAAATTAGCTTTGCGCCAAAGACTTCAGACCTGTTTCGCCTTCGACCGCTCTAACTCAAGGGTTACACTAAAAAAATTCTGCCTTAAACAGGAGGAAATCAGTAACTTTGGCGAGTAAAAAAAAAAAAATGCGAGTGAAAGATGTATTTTATCAACTATATATGTCAGATTAAGATGATAAAATGCATTCAATGCATTTCTGAGATTCATTTAAAATATTTATCAGTATCGAAATTTTTGTTCTCTTTCATAAAACTTATAGTTTACTTTAAAATAATGCCTAATGTATATTTCTTTTTTTGACATATAATTTCATAATAAAATCGAAGAATTTGCCCATTTCGAAATTTTTTTTTTGGAAATAGTCAGTTAAA